>VNJM01000154.1:0-119731 GCA_008042475.1 Drosophila kanapiae | reverse complement strand
TCGATTCTTTAGTATCGAAAGCGATACTTTTTTCGATATATTCGTACTTGTTATGCCGATATACATCCATATTACCAACAAGAAGGAATTAATCATTTTAGTTATCTTTTTTATTTATTTGAATTTTTATTTATATTTATTTATTCATTTAACTATGTCTAGCTTATAATGTTATAATTAGTTTTAATCGAGAACTGGCATCGGCGGCCTTTGACTCCTTTCCAATTCTAATTAAAACCATTTCTTGTATGCACTTCCTTTTATTTACCAAACTGAAACATTTGTTTTTGCGCAGTGTTAGCCACGCCTACACCTGGAAGCTCATTAAGCCCCATATGGTGGTCGTCATCCAGGATGTGATTTTCCCCATCATGTCGTTCACGGACTCCGATCAGGAGCTCTGGGAAAGCGATCCCTACGAATACATTCGCCTGAAGTTTGGTAAGTCATGCTTCTTTACAAGGTGTTTTTTTGTGTTCTAAACGCTTCTTCGCTGCAGATATCTTTGAGGACTATGCCACACCAGTGCCGGCTGCCCAATCCCTGCTGCATTCCATCTGCAAGAAGCGCAAGGGTGTCCTGCCCAAGGCCATGGCCACAATAATGCAGATAATTACCTCACCGAATGCGGACAACAAGCAGAAGGACGGTGCCCTGCACATGATCGGAACGCTGGCGGACGTGCTGCTGAAGAAGGCTCTGTACCGCGATCAAGTGGAGTCCATGCTGACCACGTACGTGTTCCCAGAATTCCAGAATCCCGCCGGCCATATGAGGGCTCGTGCCTGCTGGGTGCTGCACTACTTCTGCGACGTGCAGATCAAGACCCCCCAGGTACTGGCCGAGATCATGCGGCTGACCACCAACGCCTTGCTCACCGACAAGGAGCTGCCCGTGAAGGTGGAGGCGGCCATCGGCCTGCAGATGTTCCTATCGTCCCAGGACGAAGCGCCTCAATACGTTGAGGGGCAGATCAAGGAGATAACCAAGGAGCTGCTAACCATCATCCGCGAGACGGAGAACGAGGATCTGACGAATGTGATGCAGAAGATCGTGTGCACCTTCACCGAGCAGCTGCTGCCCGTGGCCACGGAGATATGCCAGCATCTGGCCACCACCTTCAGCCAGGTGCTAGAGTCGGAAGAGGGATCAGACGAGAAGGCCATCACGGCCATGAGCCTGCTCAACACGATCGAGACACTGCTCAGTGTGATGGAGGAGCATCCCGATGTCCTGCTCAACTTGCATCCGATCGTTATCAATGTGGTGGGGCACATTTTCCAGCACAACATCACAGGTGAGCTGGGAACTGTGATGAATTTACGGATGATCTCTATAACCTCTTTCCTTAGACTTTTATGAGGAGACCTTCTCGCTGGTTTACGACCTGACGGCCAAGTCTATTTCGCCGGAGATGTGGCAGATGCTGGAGCTGATCTACCAGGTGTTCAAGAAGGACGGCATCGACTTCTTTATTGATATTATGCCAGCGCTGCATAACTATGTGACAGTCGACACCCCAGCCTTCCTTTCCAATCCCAACAGACTGCTGGCCATTCTGGACATGTGCAAGACGGTAGGCTAAAATTGGCTGGTGGCCTCCTGTTCCGCCCTTCTAATCGTATGTCCTTGCAGATGCTCACTGGCACTCCCGGCGAGGATCCCGAGTGCCATGCCGCCAAGCTGATGGAAGTGATCATCCTGCAGTGCAAGGGCCAAATCGATTCGGTGATACACATGTTCGTTGAGCTGGCGCTGTCGCGGCTAACCCGTGAGGTGCAGTCCTCGGAGCTGCGCACCATGTGCCTCCAGGTAGTCATTGCGGCGCTCTACTACAATCCCCAGCTACTGCTCTCTATTCTGGACAAGATGTCGCAGCAGAACAACGAATCGATTAGCGCGCACTTCATCAAGCAGTGGCTCCACGACACGGACTGTTTCCTGGGGTAAGTGGGGAGACAAGGCGGTGCAAAAGGATTATTAACTATTCAATCCCCTTTAGTATTCACGATCGCAAGCTGTGCGTCCTCGGGCTGTGCACTCTCATCTCCCTGGGCGACGCCAAGCCGCAGGTGCTGAGCGAGGTGGCCGGGAAGATAGTGCCCGCTCTCATTTTGCTTTTCGACGGCCTGAAGCGAGCCTACGAGTCCAGGGCCCAGGAGGAGGAGGAAGAAGAGGAGGAGGAGGATGGCGATGACTGCGAGGAGGCTCTGTCCAGCGACGAGGATGACATGGACGAAATGGCGCCGGACTATCTGGACAAGCTGGCCGATTTCGCCAAGATGAAAGGCGATGCTGCGGGCTTCGAGGTCAAGGCCGAAATCAAGGACGAAGATGCCGACTCGGACGGCGAGGCGGAGGAGTCGATTGGTGATCTGAACGAAACGGGCCTCGAGTCCTTCTCAACGCCCCTCGATGACGATGAGAACGAGACGGCCATCGACGAGTACTGGACTTTTAAGGAAGTTATTACTGGTGAGTTGGAATGCCATTCAATATTATCCTGCCCTATGCTGACCTGTCCCCCTTTCCTCTCACAGCACTTTCCGCACAGGACCAGGCCTGGTATGCGCTCCTCACCTCCAACCTCACCCCCGAACAGGCCAAGGCGCTCCAGGAGGTGGTGGTGACCGCCGACCAACGCAAGGCCGCCAAGGAGTCAAAGCTGATAGAGAAGCAGGGCGGCTTCGCCTTCCCTCAGACTACCGTGCCCACGTCCTTCAAGTTCGGCTCCTAATCAACTGCATTGACCAGATCTTCTGACCAGATATTCTTTATTTTCACAAAAAAGAAAATAACACCAGCAACATAAAACGAAACACACATCTCGCATGCTGATGATGGCTTTAAGGCATTCATTCTCTGGGTTTTCGTACACTCCGTGTACCGATGCATGCTGCATCGCCTTGGATCGGGTCGGCCCGACCGGAGGCGCACTCTATATTTATTGTAGATTTATATTTTATTAATTTTTATTATTCAACTTCTCGGCACTCGCGGCTGCCAACTAAATTATGGTATCAATTAAGTCGAAAGTCCATTGTAAATCTTTGTATGTAAACGAAAACGAAACGAGAACACACGTCGAGGACGAAAAGGTCTCATGAAATGAGATTTTGTGCTCACCAGCACACCCCCGCCCCCGCAAAACTCCAAAAAAAAAACCGGCAAGTCGGTCAGAGAATGAGAATTCGACGCAAAGCATTTCACAAAAACATTATCTTTATACACAAACACACACATACACGCACGTATATACTGTACTAAATGGAGCGATATTTTTGAAAATTAAACAACATTTTTAACGTTTGAACTTGAAATGTTTATTGAGAAAATACATTTTAAAGAATTTATTTTAAATTCCTTTAAAATTTCTGCTTCTGTAGCGCTCGATTATAAAGTCATCGATTTTTGTAATAAGTCGATAAGTCAGCCGTTGGAGCTGTAGAGCCAACCAGTATTGGAAAGCGACTTCTTGAAAATGTTAAAACATTGCTGAAAACAAAAGTGATTTTAATTTGAATTAAAAAAACCCTGCTATGTTATATGAAATCATGAAAAACTAGATTTTAAAAATGTATTTTAAATTCCCTTTAAAAATTCAGTCGCTGTGGCACCTCGATAGCATCGACCGCTTCATTGCGATAAGTCGATAAATCAGCTGTTAGATCTGCAGAACCAACCAGTATTGGTAAGCGACCTATTGAAATTTAAATGCATTTCTGCAAACCCGATGTGATTTTGATTTGAATTTAAATAAGAATCATCCATACCAAGTTCATAATAAAACCATGAAAATAGCAGTGGAAGGCTGTGCTCATGGCGAGCTGGAACGCATCTACGACACCATCGAGGGCATCGAGAAGGAGAGCGGCACCAAGATCGACCTGCTGCTATGCTGCGGCGATTTTCAGTCCACCCGAAATCTGGAGGACTTGCAGACCATGGCGGTGCCGAAGAAGTATCTGGACATGTGTACCTTCTACAAGTGAGTGAGATGATTGCCTGGAGTAGAATCATAAGATCATAAGACCTCTCCCTGATACAGGTACTACAGCGGCGAGAGAGTGGCTCCCGTGCTGACCATTTTTATTGGCGGCAATCACGAAGCCTCCAATTACCTCCAGGAGCTGCCGTACGGCGGCTGGGTAGCTCCCAACATCTATTATCTGGGATATGCCGGTGTGGTTAACGTGAACGGAGTGCGGATCGCGGGCATAAGTGGAATCTACAAGGGACACGACTTTCTGCGCGGACACCACGAGTTTCCGCCCTATTCGGAGGCCTCATGCCGCAGTGTCTACCATGTGCGACAGCTGGAGGTGTTCCGGCTAAAGCAGCTGTCCGGACGGGTGGACGTCTTTCTCTCCCACGACTGGCCCACTGGCATCTACGAGTATGGCAACAAGGCACAGCTGCTGCGGCGAAAACCCTTCTTTGCAGCGGACATGGAAAGTGGTCAGCTGGGCAGCCGACCGCTGGAGGAGCTGCTGAAGGCGGTACAGCCAGCTTACTGGTTTGCCGCCCATCTACACTGCAAGTTTGCCGCCCTGGTGCCGCACAATCCCTGCCAGAAGCGTCCGGATGCCGACGCTGCCTCTTCCTCCAGCAGCAGCAGCGAGGATGAAGATGAGCAAAAAGCAGATCCCACTCCACTTCCACCATCGAAACCTGTTCCGGTCACAAAATTCCTGGCCCTGGACAAGTGCCTGCCGCGTCGTGGCTTCCTGCAGGTAGTGGAGATACCCAGTGACCCGATTGAGGGCCATCCCCAGCTGCAGTACGACCCCGAATGGCTGGCCATTTTGCACAGCACCAATCATTTGATTTCTGTCAAGGAGAACTACTACTATCTGCCGGGGAAAAAGGCTGGAGCGGTCACAGAGCGTTTCAACTTCACACCCACCGAAGAGGAGCTGGAAGCGGTGACCACGAAATTCAAGAATCTCCAGGTTCCTGAAAACTTTGAACGCACTGTGCCAGCCTACGATCCCGAGGAGCAGTCCAACTACAAGCACATGGCGGTGGGTCAACCGAAGGCCCAACTAAATCCGCAAAGCAACGCATTTTGCGCTGCCCTCGGCATTGATGATCCATTGTGCTTGGCTCTGCTAGCTAATGGCAAGGACCTGCCAGTTGCTACAAGTTCGGATCAACCCTTAAAGAGCTTCGAAGAAAAGATGCCAGAGGAGGAGGACGTCGGCGAGCCCTTGATCACTCCGACGAAAAGGAAACTGAACTTGTCCCTGCCGGCTCCGACGTCCACACCTGCAGATACCAGCGACAAAAACGAAATTGATCTGCCGGAGGAGACGGCTGAGGAAGAGGAGGCTGATGGAGACACAGAAGCGCCGAAAGGGGAGGACCCAGCTCCGGTGACGGCGACTAGTCCCAATCTCAAGAAGCTGAAGCGGCGAAACCAGAACATCTATCAGGCTGAAGAAGATTAACACCGAACGAATTCCGTAGTAAAGGCGGAGTGAACTTTAGAAACTTAAAAAAAAAGAGGCAATTTATTTAAATAACACAGAAGATACTTGGCTAGCTTGGCAGCTAACGGGTGATGGGCGAATAAATAGAAGGACTGGGCTGGGCTGCAGGCACGCGAACTCATTGCGTCTCGCTGGAATTGGCGGAGGAGTAGGCCTCGTCGGCGCACTGGAACGCCGCCTGCAGCACGGACTCGGGCGTGTCCACCACATCACAGTAGTAGGTGAGCGGCGAGGGGATGCAGTGTAACTGCAGCTGGCCACCGTCTGTTCTGGGGCTGTAAAAGCGGCACTGGCGTGGCCCGTACACGGGCATATCCGCATCGTAGGGCGGGCTAAGGATGTCAAAAAAGGCAGCTACTCCTCCGTTGCCCGTCTGCGTGATCTGATGGTAGTTCCTTCTTCTGGGCGTCAGCACGGCACACGGGCTATCCGGCGTGACTAGGCTGGGCTCCTCTACATTCACCTTGACTACCGTAGGATGCGGATCGTAGGAAATGGGTTCATCAGCCCCGAGCTGCTGCGAGTAGCTCTGCACCAGCAGCTGGCCCCAGATGCAGCGCAGCATGCCAAACATCATTGGGTGGTCGTGCAGCGGAATTGCATTCTTTTCGCGCACGATAAACAGACTCATAGAGAAGCGCTCGTCCTCGAAGATGTGCATATAGCTGCAGGGCGGCCGGTTGCCGGCTAAGCCGGCGTCGACGTTCCGGAAAAGGTCCTCACGAAGGTGTAAGTCCCGGTGGGTCAGCTCGTCCGTCAATTGGCGCAAATGCTGCAGGTTGGCATTGAAATTGGCATGGTTGGCCCGGTCAAACGTCTTGAAAGCCTGCCGCAGCACGTTGGTGAAGTGCGTCGTCATCTCGGGGCAACTTCAGCCGTGGCACTGCACTGACGTCAGACTCCGGGCGGAAGCGGTCCGGAGAAACGAAACGGCGACTGAAATCCCTCGGACTTTCAGAATCAAGATAAACAACAGCTAGCGGTGTTGGAAAACGTCTAAAGGGGATTTGTACCTCGTTCGTATGCTTTTTTTAATGTATGTATTTATTTTTTATTCTTAAAACGTCTCTAACAACATGTAAATAGGACTAAAAACCCCGCTCCTTTGACTGCGTGGCATGGGTGAGGATCCAGGACTTGTAGTCGCGCTTCTTCATCGCCATCTGCTTGTGGCGCGGATGCGTGGGGCAGATGACATAACCGCGCTCCTGTCGCACCACGATGTAGCAGTCCTTGCAGCGCCGCTTCAAGCGGCCCTTCACTTTGAATCCGGCAACCTGTTGCAACAGCGCCGAGCAAGGTGTCAGAAGTCCCGATCTTTGCTGGATCACAGATGAATCCGCCATCAGCTGGGTGCTTGGTACGGGTAAGCTGACAGGTGTCGCCGGTCGCACGAGAATGTGGAAACCACGTGCCGCACTCAGCCCGCTCCAAAAGCGCGAAGCTTGTTGCAATATTCTGCTAGCCAGAGACATCTGAGGAATTAATTTTCATTGAGAAATAGTCAGAAATCGTAATGGAAAGTCTCACCTCTCTTTGTTTTTCTAACTATCACTAACAAGCCGAAGACATTCACTTAAAGAGTTAGCCAACACTGGTAATGACAGTGGCATAGGAAGGGGGATTTCGGTGATGAAATATTCCAAGTTATTTCTAATTTCAAAAAAGGTTTTTCAGATACCAGGTCCCCAGTATTTAGTTTCCTTTTATTTTTTTATTAAACATCGCGCTTTAGTAATAAAACACAAAAGAAAACGTATATATTTCGTTTTCGTTATTCATTTGATTTATACAAACTAAAAGGACTTCATCAGTTTCATTAAAATGGATCCAATGACCATTAATTATTCGACTCAATTTCAAAGTGAGCGTTTTTTCAGTGAGAAATTATTCAAATAGTTTCTGGTTTTTGTTTATGATTAATCGGTATTATAATTAATCCGGTTTTTTTTAATCGATTATTGATTAATCGATATTTATGACTTCTACAGGGTTGGATAGAGGATCATCCAAGCGAGTGCGTTTGCTTTTGGTGGGTCCCATTGGCTCTTCATCGGAGGAATCCAGGATTTCGGTGATGTCTTCATCTTCATATTCAATCTCGCTGCTGGACTTGCGCTTCGTTCCGATCTTCTCCACGAAGAGCTTGTCTGTGGCGAATGCAACAATTTCGTCCTCATCATCCTCCTCCTCCTCCTCGATCAAGTAGCAGTCGTCTTCATCGTCGTCGTCGTCCTCAACCACACTCACATCGGTGGGCTTGCTGCGCTTCGAAGTGGAGGGTCCCTCGTCAGTGGCATCTTCCCCGCCATTGGCCGAACGCTTCTTCGCAGATTTCTCCAACTCTTCTTTCTTCTCCTCCACCTTTGCCTCATGCGGTTCATCCTCTTTGGGCTGGAGTTGCTTGGCCTGGGCCACCACTTCGAACAGGCTATCTTCTCTCTCGGCGTCGAAATGCGAGATTATAATCCTTAGCTCGTAGTTCTGGAAGAAGTCATCGGCCTTGAGGATCACCCCATCCACGATGTTCATTTCGCTCAGAAGCTTGCCCTCGATGTCATCGGTCTCGCCTTCTTCCGAGGAGAGCAGAACGGTGCTAGTCAGGGGCACCTCCACATCCGGCTTCACCATGTTGAGCGTCTTTATCAGCACTTCGTCGCGCAGCTCCCGGACGGTCATGCGCTTCGTGTCGATCTTGAGCGTGATAGCCGGATCCTTGCCACACACAGAGCACTCGGGATTGGGACCTGGGAGACAGGCATCTGGCACTAGGAACTGGTTACGTGGATTCAGCCGGAGGCGGGCGTAGACAGTAAGACACTGTGTCCACTTGGCTTCCAGGACGTTGAAGGCCCGCAGTACGGAAATGCCTGCTGTTATAGCATTGGTAGTGGCTATCGCCGGAATGATGTTGCCCGCCATCGATTTGATCTCGAAGCGTGACTTGCGCTCAATATTGAAGATATAGGAGCGCACGTTGGCGCAGGCGGCCACAAAGTCCATGGCCGGCTGATCGTCCTTGTCCCAGGACAACGTATTGTCGCCCTCCAGCTTCAGGAAACTGGCACTTAGCTCCTTCAGAGCGCTGGCAAAGACGAATGCGCACTCCTCCAAGGTCCAGACCTTGTGGTACTGCTTGGAGATCTCCGGCTTATCTTCGAGCTTGCCTTCGGGCAGCAGAGTGTCCCATTGAACCGGAACGGGAGCCCTGCGTGTCAACCAGAGATTGCCCATGAGCAGCAGGCTGTTGATGTCCTCGTTAAAAAACTTGTTGAACAGCGTGCCGGCGTCATAATTGCAATCCTTGGCCCACTGGCGAGTGTTGATGCGCACCACATTGCCATTATCGATATCATCTCCCTTGCCTTCCTTGGGCTCTTTCTCCTTCTCCTTCTCAACTTCCTTATCGACAGCATCTCCGCCAGCTCCATCACTGTCTGCACTTACTGCTGCCTCCTGGGCATCTGGATCGGCTGCATCGGGCGAAATATCCTCATCCTCCAGAGACTCGCCAAAGAGTTGACTGGAATAGATTTATTGTTAGGATGCTAAAAGTTCTTTCTCTTGATTTCTGATTATTTAATCTGGACTCACTTGAACAAATGCTTGGCCCAGACGATGCAGTGAATCGGCTCCGAGGGCGTGTTGCGGATGGTACATCCGGGGAAGCTGCGCTGCTTCTCTTTTGGCGTGCACTCGTAGCACTGGGTAAGACCGCGTTTGATCAGCTCCACTTGCCCATGGTAGCCGGCGGTGCCGCTCTCGATTAGCGGGACGTCAGCATTCAGGCACATGCGATTTACATGAATGCGAGCGGCCCGGTTGTCCAAGGCACTGAGCACCACATCGAACTTCTTGTAGAAGTTGACCCCGTAGTCGGTTCTGCGTGACAAGTGGTAAATAATTATATCTCAAATTGTGGAACACGGAGGGAGTAAACCTACGAAGTTACGCTGTCATGGTAAGCGATTATCTTGGCGTCCGGATTGAAACTCAATGCACTCTCCCGCGCCACCTGTGCCTTCGACTTGCCTACGTGCTCACGATGAAAGAGGAACTGGCGATTTAGATTGCTCAAATCTATGGTGTCCAGGTCGATCTGTTGGCATCGATCACATTAACAACTGAATAAAAAGACCCCCTTGTCCAAACAAACGTACTATTTCGATATCCGAGAAACCGCTAAGCACAAGGTTTTTGAGCACCTCGCAACCGATGCCGCCGGCTCCCACCACCAATACTTTGGATTTCTTCACCAGCTCCTGCAAAGTGGCCGGAAAAACGCCATCGATAGCTGCTGCCATTTTCCTTTCTTACCCTTATCCTTATTTTATTTTCAGTAAAAAATGTGCTGAAAGTACGAAGCGAAAATTATTGGCAAGTGACGCCGCCGGCAATATGACCACACAGGCCTGCGCAGATAATACCACAACGCCTCAAAAAGAGAAAACCACGTATGCGGTCATACTTAGTGGAGCCGATTCTGGCTCCTTTATAGACAATCGAGGAAAATGCCTCAAAAAATTATGAAAATTTACTCACTACAGCTTTTAATGGCTAATTGCATACAAATACAAATATATCAAATGCGTTTAAAGTAAGCATGTAAGACTTGCTATTACCAATTTGGTGTTTCGAGTTCGGATGAAATTATTCTGCGAAGTGTACCTCTTCATATCATAATTCAAATTCAAGTATAAAATATGAAAGCCACACTGTCTGCAGTAGCTGCTATAAAATATCCAGAACAGCAGCGCTGCCCACTTTGCTATGAGCTCTACTGGTCACACTACCAGCAGCGCTCTAATCAGAAATAGAGAAAAGTCGGGGGCATTATATTTTTTACGGACAAACTGCTAGTGAACATTTTCACGGAGCACGGATCTCGGCAAGCGTAACACGGAATTCGGTCGAAGAGTTCAAGACAGTTACGGGAAAATCAATAGTGCCGCGCGGTGAAAATTGTCAAATAATAATGGCCGAAGTGCGTCGCAGGAAGGGGGAGGAGGAGGCTCTGGAGGATTCCACAGCCGTTGCCGGATCAGGATCGGGGGCAGCCAAGCGCAACTCCGCTGCTGACTCCTCGGACCATGTAAGTGGCAATGACTTCTATGTGGAGCAGCAGCGATTGTTGCTATTCCATTTGCATAATTCTTGGAGCGCAAAAGAAGCATAGGAACCGAAGCTAAATGTGTGTATACCAGCATATGTATGTCGGTGTGTGTGCGTGTGTTTTTGTTATTCTCTGACGCACGAGCAGGTGGGCACGAGAGAGCGGTGGAGAGTCAGGGAGAGCGGGAGAGAGCAGAAGAAAATCCAATAACAAACGCACACACTGCAAGAACACTGCAGAGCACAATAACAATGGCAACCACCCCCCGACGCCAATCACCCACCACCCACCTGCTGTGTTGCAATATAGCGCCATTATTTCCAGCAAATCCAATTAAGTGGACGAAAGCATTACGGAAGCAGTGGCCATTACCCACCCACCCCCATCCTCCTCTATTTTCTTTTTGCAATAGTTCCGGCTAAGTTTCTTTTTTGGTGATAAGAGCCCTCCACCACCCCGCGTGTCCTCTTATCAACATCGCTATTTGGCAACAAACAAAACACGCCACCAAAAAGCCCGCAATTAATTCCCATTACCAATCCCCCCCGCTGTCTGTGTGTGCGTCTTGGATAAACGAATGATTCTGATTATGGGTATATAGCCACATACATACACGTATCTTGGACTTTGCACAGCGCGCCCAATAGAAAGTGCTTAAACCCTGCAACCCGGTCGGGAATACATTTCACAGCCAATCAATATGTGCACTCTAATTATTCCGTCTCCCGTTCTCGCCTCTCCCCATCGTGCAGGTGGACTCCGAGGAGGAGAAGATTCCCGAGGAGAAGTTCGTGGAGGAGCTGTCGAAGAACCTGCCGCAAGGCACCGACAAGACACCCGAGCTCCTGGACTCGGCCCTCAAGGATTTGCCCGATCGGTGAGTGAATAGTACTGCATATAGCATATACAATAGGCATTATTCAGCAAATCAATCTTTAGAGTTTATGATAACAATTCAATTATGAAAAGCAATTTATATTATACATTCTTTTATCGTCGAAGATTTCACGAAATTTCATAAGAAAAGTGCCAGGTAATAGGATGAAAGATAGATTTACGATAAGTCTGCAGTGTCTTATCGGTTTAATCAATGTGAATTTTAACTATTTAACTATTTTAAATCTTTCAATTAATTATTGTATTACAACTTAGTAAATATATAACATATGTATATATATAGTGACATATTCACAGTCCCACAGACTTTGCATATGCCTACTTATTTAAACAAACTCACATCAGTCACAGTCCCATAGACTTTGCACATGCCTACTTATTTAAACAAACTCGCATCAGTAGACTAAACAACTCTATCGGTAGTAGACTAAACATCCCTTCCTGACTCACACGCTCAGACTTCGGGCTCGCTAACTCAAAAACAGAATTATCCAATTTCCAAGGGCAAATACATCTAGACTTTGGACTCGCCAACTCAAAAACAGAATTATCAAATTTCCATTTCCAAGGGCAAATGCATCTAGACTTTGGACCCGCTAACTCACAAACAAAATTATCGAATTTCAGAAGAGTACTTGTATCCAAGAGCGAACGCACTTAGATCCAAGAGAGATTAAAGAAACTATTTCACCACACTCCACAAATTAAGCCCTCTCTTAGAATCCAACAGGATCCAGAAAAGCTCGAAACCGAGGTTTGATCGTCAGCCCTCCTATTGTAATAAGTTAAGTTCAGTTTGAGACACGAAATTAATCGGTCGGTGTTCTTCACAAATATCTTGTAATAATTCGGTTAAATAAAATTATATTTTTTTAACTTACGAATAACCCAAGTATTTAATTATATATATAATATAAACAAAAGAAAACAGTCAACAAAGCTTTTAGTCAGCCTTCGCTTATGATTTTATCAATTATGTCATTCAAATAGATAACTTTCCTATGAAAACCCCCACATTTCTATAAACATATTTTGGCCATTAGTTTTGCAATTAAACTTATGGATTTCTCGCGCAATATTCAATTTAGAGAAGAGTATGAACTATAGAATTTTGTGTACGTTTCCAAAAATATTCCATCCTCAGCCACAGCTGGCTGCAGTTGGCGGCGAACAAATATACATATATTAAATAAATATCTACATTTACAAACAATAATTTCATGCGCATTCCACAGATGGAAGAATTGGGTCATCCGCGGCATTTTCACATGGATTATGATCTGCGGCTTTGCACTGATCATCTATGGCGGTCCGCTGGCCTTGATGATCACGGTGAGTTGCTGTTCAATGTGGAATCAACTGCAGTCTCCAGTCCCCAATTAACTGGCTTACTTTCTCCCGAAACAGACACTGCTGGTGCAGGTGAAATGCTTTCAGGAGATCATCTCGATTGGCTACCAGGTGTATCGGATTCACGGTCTGCCTTGGTTCCGCAGTCTGTCCTGGTACTTCCTCCTCACCTCCAACTACTTCTTCTACGGCGAGAATTTGGTTGACTACTTTGGCGTGGTTATCAACCGAGTGGTGAGTGAATTCCCCTGCTCTTCTAAGAGAGCTCCAAACTAATCCATTTAACTATCTCTCACAGGAGTACCTCAAGTTCCTGGTGACCTATCACCGCTTCCTATCCTTCGCCCTGTACATCATTGGCTTCGTTTGGTTTGTGCTCTCTCTGGTGAAGAAGTACTATATCAAGCAGTTCAGCCTGTTCGCCTGGACTCACGTCTCGCTGCTGATTGTAGTCACCCAGAGCTACCTCATCATTCAGAACATATTCGAGGGCCTCATTTGGTTCATCGTACCTGTCTCCATGATTGTGTGCAATGATGTCATGGCGTATGTGTTCGGCTTCTTCTTCGGCCGCACGCCCCTTATCAAGCTGAGCCCCAAGAAGACCTGGGAGGGCTTTATTGGTGGTGGCTTCGCCACAGTGCTCTTTGGCATTCTCTTTTCCTATGTGCTGTGCAACTACCAGTACTTCATCTGCCCCATCCAGTACTCGGAGGAACTGGGTCGCATGACCATGTCCTGTGTGCCCAGCTACTTGTTCACGCCCCAGGAGTACAGCCTTAAGCTGGTGAGTCGCCTTATTTGTACCCTATAATTGTAAACCAATTAATACTTTGCTATTTTTGCATTCATTTCCAGTTTGGCATTGGCAAGACCCTAAGCCTCTACCCTTACATATGGCACTCGATCTCGTTGAGCCTTTTCAGCTCCATAATTGGACCGTTTGGGGGCTTCTTTGCCTCTGGATTCAAGAGGGCATTCAAAATTAAGGTAATTAAAACAAATTAACGTCGTACAATTTACAATGCACAGCTACCTTGCACTCATTTTGTTTTGTTCTTAATAAATTAATAGATCTCTCAGTTTAATAGATATCAAAATGAAAACACACTTCCCTAGACAGATTCTAAATGAAAATGATTAGTATCAGTCCCACAGCTTTCATAAGACATAAAACTATAGTTTAAAATGCCTGCAGAAAACATTAGAAACTTAAAATTATTTCAACGTCCAAATCGGATCACGACTTTCTTTAATTTTCATAGAAACAACAACAAAAACTTGCATCTCATCATTCTTATCTTCTCATAAAAGGCATGATATTAAGATCGAATTTTGGCGAAAATACGCCGGGTGAGATAAGATGTTCTGAATTCCCCTTTAACGACTCTAAAACATGTTTAGAGACACTTGCTTAACAAATTTTATCTTTTTGTTTAAACTATATTCAAAGTTTTACTTATTTTTGAAACCCATACGTAAACATCACTTGTTACATTTACAAATTGTTGGAAATGGACGCACATATCAAGCACAAAGACCATACCTTAAGAATTAATATTCATTTCAAATTTGTGTGTTTTGCATTCTATAGTTGCAAAGTTCTTTATTTGAAAGTCAGCTTGAAAATTAAGCTAAACATAAACAAAAGGAAGGCATGCGCTTGCAATAGCTGACTTTAACAGTTGGTATTTTAATACTGTACTGTTAAGTTAAGATTTGCAGTATGCAACATAACAGTATTATTTACCCTCAACTGGCGAACTTTTTGATTCTGCTGAAAAAATATATTAAAGTCATTTTGAATCAGAAAAAGCTGATCTCAATGTCCGTTTTTAATTTAACAATTCTTTTATAAGATACTCATGAAAACCTGTATCAATACGGTCAATTTTATATCTATTACAAACAGGTTTTTTTCGTGCGTTCATTTCTAATTTTACGTTTTTAATAAATTATCTAGTCCTTAGTATTTTTTGCAGCTTGGAATTTTTATCCCTTTAATATTTTTGTATTGTTTTCAAAATTAGCGTTTTCAAAAAACGTTTTTAATGTGTAGTGGAATACCCGATCAATTCTATTTATGAATGCAATGAAAGTCTGATGAGTTGCAAAACTTATACAGACAAATACAAAAAAATCAGGCATGCATTTAATGAATACATTTATTTAAAAATTTCGGTCTAATTCCCCGTAGCGCAACAAATTAAAAATATATAAAGAGCGTCCAAACCCTCTCTGTGACTACCTCGCTTTTCTTAGAAATTGTACGAGGATCTGGACTCTATATAGTCTCTATTAACCCTTCCCCTTTCTATTCTGTTGATTCCTCCTGTTCATTTAGACACCACAGGGGATATCGCTTAACTTTTGTCAATCTGTCTGATCTCCCTTTCATATCCTAAGAGAATTATATTAATATATCCTGTGTGTCGTTTTCAGGACTTTGGAGACATGATTCCCGGACATGGTGGCATCATGGATCGCTTCGACTGCCAGTTCCTCATGGCCACCTTCGTCAACGTTTACATTTCGAGCTTCATCAGAACACCGTCGCCGGCGAAGCTACTGACGCAGATCTACAACCTCAAGCCCGATCAACAATACCAAATTTATCAGTCGCTTAAGGACAACCTGGGCGACATGCTAACCTAAGCCTCAGCGACTATAGTTACCCATTAGATTCTGACAAAATGTTTGCTTTAGTCGTACGTTCTACACATATATAAAGTCGAGATTTATATATCTACTGTAAGCATATACAGGGCGAGCACACTTGGAGCAGCCACATAAAATAAGTCTTAATTACGGGCATAATTTTTGTTATGTTTTTAGTTTTAGCTAGATTTTGTTGCTACATTTTAAATTTACTTCCTAAGTTAGTACCTTTGTTTACTTTTGCACCCAGTTCGGTCCTACGATGTGCAATCGGATTATCCGCGACTCTGTTGTTAGGCGATTCCATAATTTTTAATGACGCAGTGAGAGGCGTCAGATCAAAGGCAAGACAAAGCAAACAGAACTATGAATTTAATATATAGACTATGTGTGTATGTGCGTGTTGTTAGTGAATTTACTTACTATTACTTAGAGATGGAGCTGGAGATTAGCATAATTGAAGCGCATTTTAGTTGGATAAAGAGAGAGTTGGAGAATAGAGGAGATCGATCAGCCTGTTTCGGGAGGATTTCCATATTGCTGTAATTCTATGTAGTGCAATATATATGTAGAAAGTAAACACTTCAATTAAACCAATTCAATATTTATTTGTACGTTCCCCTGGTACATCCTGAACTCACTTTCTCAAGAACTATATAATATATAATCGGTTACGTATAAATCCAGATATATTACGATCTTTATGGCATTTACAAACAGAAATGCAAATCGGTGGTGTTTAAAAAGGGTTAGACCAACGTTAAAAATTTATATAAAGATCCCTAGAGACCTCAGAATCACACAAGAAATTCAAGATGAATGTTATTGCAGTCTCAATGCCATTAGGGTTTGATTCAAAACAAAAGAAAAATAAGTTAAGACTTGACTTTGTGACAGAAGAGATCATTGCCAAATGTCTGGCATGAAAATGCTATAGCTGGCCCTTTACTATTTGTAAAAATGTTATTAAAAAGTGTTGTCAAAATCTCAAATCAGTTTCAAGTGCGCAGGTTGGTCTAATCCTTCAACTAAATAGGTGTACAAAGATTTCAATAAACAAACATCAAGTCTTTAACTCTCTATCAATGTGTTAACAATAAATAAAATGAATGAATGTAAGGAATATAAAAACAATCTTTATTCAAACACTAAGGTACATATGTACATATATGTGGGCCTCCTTAAATCTAATTTTCATAAGAATAATCATCCTTGTTCAGGAATCATTGGCAATAACAATGGCTTAACGATGAGCTTGTTCATCAGGGACTGCTTCAGATCACTCACTTCGTCGCGCTTTAAATCGAAGTAAACATTACGCTGGCGGGCATCATCAAGCAACTGTCGCCACATATCAACAGACTGAAACCAGACAAAGAATCATTATAATAGGGGCAACCTGATTCTCCTATAATTCCGCCCACTCACCTGCAGATCCTTGAAGTTGCCACATATAATCAAACATCGCTTCGGCCTGGTCAGCGCCACATTGAGTCGCTGGTAGTTGGCCAGGAAGCCGTAGCCGCGTGTCCTTGCATTGGAGATGACGATCACATCCTTCTCCAATCCCTGGTACGAGTCCACTGTCTTCGGCGTCAGTTTCATGTGGCGCGGAATTACTTGGCTCAGGGCGTGGCACTGACTGCTGTACGGCGAGATCAGGCCGTAGCTGTAGCGCTGGCTCGGCATGTGCTTGTCCATCTCCGCCAGCAGCTGAGCCACAAAACGAGCCTCCTCGGCGTTGCTTATGCTTTTGTTTCCACCGCTGTCACTGGTGTCTTGCGTGTAGCTCAGATTGATCACGCAGTAGGGAATGAGCGGCGAGGACTTGGTGGTCAGATCCGCGTTCAATAGTTGATCATCGTAGAAGTACTTATTTGGCCACCGGCAGATCTCCGGATGCATGCGGTACTGCATGCTAAGCTTGAACAGCTTGGTGTGCACGAGCTGACTGCCTTCCGGCTGATCCTTCACTAGGCTCTTCTGAATTCTATCGAACATGGAGTTGCCAAGTCCGAAGTCGATGGCTTTCTTGGACAGCACCACCGCCGGCAACTGCTGGGTGTCTCCCACCAAGACAAGGTGTTTAATGCCAAATCGCATGGGCAGAAGCGTCCAGGGCTCCGTGCACTGGGTGGCTTCGTCGATGATACAGATGTCAAAGAAGTCAACGTAGTTGGCCAGCTTGACGCACGAGGAAAGCGTCGTGCAGACGATATGGGCCCGCTTCACACACATCTCCGCAATGTCAAACTCTTCCCTTTGCGTCAGCGGCGGATTAAGTTGCTCGCTGATCAGCAAGAGTTGCTTCTGCTTCGCTTCCAGCACGTTCTGTAGATATGAAGTCGTTAGTTTCGAGTTCTGTTTAATCCGCTGGATCTCATTCTTTAGGTCGCAGTACTGCCTTTTCAGGCTCTCGATGTTCTCAGGAGTTAGACGCTTGAGCTTTTCGTTTCTCGCTTTCCTTAAATATGGTTCAATGGAGAATCGCTTTGAGTCCTCGGTCATTTTTTCTTTCATTCCAAATCGCAGAAGCTTGAATTGATTACGGTTCATAGCTGAATGGGCTTTACCTAAAGTTTTCACCATGTGATCCACAGCCGTGTTGGAATGAGCACAAATTAAAATCTTTCGGTCCAGTATTACGGAGGCCCCTCCGTACAGACACTGTAGACTGAGATTCGACAGAAGTATGGATTTCCCAGTGCCAGGAGGACCCTGCACTAGAGTGACACTTGGATTAACATCGTCTATGACTCTCTCATAGACACGGAGGCAAATGTCCTTCTGATACTGGTTCAGATTACTGTATCCCTTGTAGGCGAGCGCCTTTGCCACCTGTGGTATCTGTATAGTTTTCACCACCTCAGTTGGCAGCAAGATTCGCCTGCAGAGCGGAGAACGGTGAAGCTGATGAATAGCACTTAAAGCTCCCAATTCAACTCGAAGACTGTCCACCACCGGACGGGCGGTCAACTGCTTCAGGCTTTTCATCTTCTCAAAGGATACCTGCATACACAATTGAAATGTCATGTCCCAAACCTTGCCTGTTGGATAGATGGTCAATGAAAAGAATTGAGTGATGATGGGTGATGATTATATAAGGACGCTTTACTTGGTTATTTCAAAATTGCTTGACCTTTCCAAAGTATCAAAGTTCGTGCAATAACCCCAAGTATGCTGAACAAATCCTGTTGACCACTTTGAAAGATGCTATTTCGAAGAAAAAAGCAAAAGAAGGAAAACACTACCGGACATGCCTTCTTAGCGCTTTAACTGTCTAACGAAATCGGATATCAAACAACCTTTTTAAGCACATCTTGTACAATTTTTAGACTCAAGCCCCTTAAGCTTGCTCACAACACTTACCGCAAACGGTCTTTTGGGCCAATAGACTGGCAAAGGACTCGGCCAGTTCGATGCCACTGGAAAGGGTGTACAGGTCGAATCTTCCAATGGGCTTGGCGTTGGCTGTGAAGTGCGAAGAGAGAAAAGGGTATTCCTATAAAATGAGGATATTTCTATCATTGGTTTTTAATGTATTATTATTATTATGTGATTGTAATTATTATATTGTTAGTTTGCTTATTTTAATGCACTGGACACTATATAGTGTGCAGTATTATTAACAATATGGATCTTAATACTTTTTTACATTTTAAACATGTCATTTGCTTGGTTTTCTATAGCTCTTTTAAAAGAGTTTTAGTATTTATTATTTTGTAATAGATGTTTAGTAAAGATCTATTTTATCTCGAACGTTGATGCACTAGGGTAAGTACATTTAAGGGGCCCTTGCGACTCCAAGCACGTGCTTGTTATGGTTATCTTATGCTGTCTGGCCTCATTCTTATTTCCCAATATTTGTATTCAGATTACTAACAATTATTTGGGAAACTATAGTTTGCATATATGGTAAAAAAAAAACAGACAAAAAGAAGAAGCTCAACATGCGGCTACTAATGCATTAATTCTCTTGAGTATCTCATCTATAAAACTGATTTGGTTTGTCAATACTTATCCACTTACTTCTGGCCAATATGCGGTAGTACTCTTTCTCGCAATATACGTCAACCACTTTGAGATCAAGCGTGGTCTTCGAACTCTTGTAGTCCCTTTCGATGGTGCTCAACAACTCCAATCTCATCAGCGGCAGAAAAGTCCTGTGAGCAGATATAAAATATAATATAATAATATAATGTTCATTTTTTTTAGAAAGCAGTTATAAATTTACTTCCTGTACTGCTGGAAGTCGCTAAATGCGGAGGGAATGGGCATCAGGACATCCGTTTCGGCTACAGCGTCCACGCTGCCTAGCTTTAGCCACTGATTGGCCCACGCGAGGATTGTTTGCTTGTGATAGAGGGTGTCATTAATCATATTGTTACCCTTGAGAGTCCATTCGCGTCGCTCGCTATGCGTGCTGTGCCGAATCTTCAAGCTATCCTTGCTTTTCTGCACTGGCTTAATGGCTCCACAAACCTTATCAATGTATCTTATGTCAACTTTATCAGAGAAACGCACGCGTCTTTGCAGTTTCTCAATATTCTGTGCTTCTGGCGCTCTTTGGCGTTCACCCTTCATATCGGCCAAATCAACGTGATTGCAGGTGCGCTGTTCCCTAGCCTGCTGAGCCTCCTCCTTGCGTTCCGGCGGACGAGAGCAACGTGGCCGTGGATGCTCGACTAGTTTGTCAGCTGCCTGGAGTTGCTGCGAAAAAGTTGGAATCGACTTCTTAGCCGGCAGAGTCGTAGCCTTGGGTTTCTCAACCTTCTTTGCTATTTTTGTTGGAGGACCACTATCGATTCCTTTAGTAAGGAATTCTCCGCGATTTGTATTGCTTACGGTGGGTACACTGGAGCAGTTCTTTCTCTTGTTGCTGTTTGAGCTGGAGATGCTATTCTCCCCATTTTTGGCTTTATCAGAGAGCTTCTTCAGGGCCTCTCGTCGTTTCTCCTTAATCTCTTGGTCGTCGTTTTTCTTATCCTTCGGTTTTTGGTACCACTTTGCGTTCATTTCGGCTTGGTTATCAATTAAACGCTGGCGATCGATAACCCTCTGCTTATCCATATTAGCCTTGCACCGATTTTTGGACATAAATGGAGCCTCGATTATGGTAGGACCGCGGATCAATCTAGGGGCATCAGTACTTGTGGGTGCACCGCTGTGACTTGGTGAAATCTCCTTAGTATTAATTAACTTTAGAAAATTATCAATGTGTATAGGCTTTTCTATAAGACATGATTTTGATCGGCTTAGTAGCCGAGGGCTTGGGCCCTTCTTCACTGGAATTACATCTCCAACAGTATCCTTTTTTCCAGGTTTAACGCTGTTCCTATTATTTGGCGTTTCTTTGGTTCTTTCTTCAATTTGCTCACGAGAATTAATTGTCTTGTTTGAATTGTTTTTATCGGATTTCTTTGACGGTGCCTTTTCGATTGATTTGTGGCGCGTCTTAGACCGAGTCTCGCTCTCCTTTTTTGTTAAATCTTCCTTTTCTTGTATGCTAGCAAGGGGTTCATCCATGTCTATTGGCCGCTCCATGTAGCAAGACCGCGATCTGTTTAGTAGGCGGGCGCATCGGGTTTTGGTCGGAGCTTCTGATACCTTAGCAGGTTCTTCTCGGTCTTGTTTTCTTGAGTTAACCGTTTTCCCACTCTTTCGAGGCTTAGTCTTTACTTCGCCCTCCTCGTGGCAGTGGATTGTGTTACGTCTTGAAAGGCTCAAAGATGTTTTCCCTTTGGCTTTCTCAATCGGTGTCTTCTTTGGTTCCTCAGGAGCGTGCAGAGTTACCACCAACACTTCGCGGCAATCTTCCACCTCCTCAATTGGGTTGTCTTTGTTCAGCTCTTCTTCAATGTCTCCATTTTTCAGGGTTTCAAAGACGTCTTTTGGTCGCTCAATATAGCAGGAATTAGATCGGTTGCGCAGTGGTAGCTTTTTAGGCACCTCTGCGGCTGAGGACAGTTGAGCATTGTCGGTGGTGGAGCTTTCCTTTCCAGTGGTCGTCTGAATACGCTCGTTGGAGCGGAGCTTGTGGTTGCTTGTGCTGTGGGCTATGGGAAGATGGGGTAAGATGAATACTATCTACTACTAGCTAAATCTAGGATTGAGTTAGAGATACTTTTTAAACGCAATCTTGAAACTTGAAACAAATATATTGTTAGTTTCTAGCTTGCTATATTTACCAATGCACAGAGCCAGCTCGCTGGCTTCGTCCTCGCTAGAGCTTTCTATGCGGATTGACCTCGGTTGTTGCTTTTTATTAAAAAACAAGTCGTTCTCCTGATCCGAGTTTGAGTCCTCCATCATCGGGTATACTTGCGACATTTCGATGGCGTCCGGAACCCTTTGGCTGAGCAGCTTGTTCGACCAGTCGGCCACCTTGTCGAGCAGCTCATCGTCGTCGCTCTCGTTGATAATGATAATGTCATCATAGCTTATATTTGACTCTGGCGAACCTAGCTGCTCTTCATCTTCTAAGTTTTTGGACGAAAGAAAGTCTTCCTCACTATCGCTGTAGGCCATCTCAGCCTTAATCTCCTGCAGCACGGCTTGCGACATGGCAAACTGCTCGCCGTACTCGTCGTCAGCGGATTCAAGTGGTTCTGGTGGAGGCTGTGGCCGCATCTCCTCCTTGTCATCATCCGAGTCCAGTTCTATTAAGTCGCCGTCATGAATTTTTCCACCAGTAGATGCAGTACCGCCAGATTGCTTGTTCAACTGGTTGCCCAGATACGGATCTATATACACTTCGCTGAAGATGTTTGCTATCTCCTCGGTGGTCTTGCTCAGCAGGTTGCCTTGCTTTAGCTCGGCAATCTTCGGTGGGTACAGGTTGGAGCAGGAGGGATGCTCATCTTGGTGAGTAGCAATCTTCTTTATCGGCCCCAAGTCGGCAATCATCGGGCTAAAATGTAATTCCTTAGGACGAATGTCATCATTGGTTTTTGGCGCCGGCAGCGTCATGGTATCGTCATCGTCCTCCGAGGACAGCACTATCTCATCCGGCTTTGTAGCCTCTCTGCGCAGCACGAAGATGGGGTAATTGTGCGGAACTTTGGTGATGTGCCCATCCACTCCCAGGCTGATAACAGTGCCCTCCACGACAGGTAAGCGTCTGAGATCGCCGCTCATCTTCTGCTCATTGATGATGACCCCGTTTGTGGAGTTCTAGGCGAACAAATCCGATTAGGGCATACATATTGATCACAGGAAGGACTCACCAGGTCCTGTACTATCACGCCCGCATCGCTCACGATAATATTTACATGCTCCCGGGACACATACTGATAGATTTGGCCTAACGTAATGGTACAGCAAGAGTGTCGTCCTATCAAATTTTCCCCATTGTTGAGGACGAAGCGTTCGCTGGTGGTAACATGCTCCAAGTACCAGCTGCTGGCCATTTTGGCGAATCGATTCACCTTTCTCCGGGCAAACGATTTTATTGTACTTTGAATAACAAGAAAAGAAATTGCGGGGATTCAATTGTGTGCCCGCCGTCTTCATTTACAGTTTAGCCACACGCCTTGAATAATACCGGGAAAAGAATTTTGGTATTTTTGTAACATTGCAAGAATCATAACGCCCACTCTCAAAGTTTAACAGCGTCGGCGGTCGTAATGACATGTACCTCTTTCAAACATTTAATTAAATTCTGGAATTACCAAATTAAACCATGAAAGTTCAAAAATATTGTTGTCTGCTTCATATTTTCAATAGCAAGTTCAATCTGGGGGGCTTTCCCTACTATAAATACATATGTATCTACATTAAGTGTAAAACATTTTCATTCTAAAAACTATTTTTCCTATTTTCCTCGAAGGGTATAAAGATCTTTGAAATAAATAACGTGGTTTAGTTATGTAATTTAAACAAACTGAAAAGAGAAGGCTGTTTAATTTTGTAATTACAAAAAAAATATTCAATTTAACATAATTTTGTATATTTCGATTCAAAAACTCTTGCAAGTAATTTGTTTAATTTAATGGTATTTAATTGGAATTTATCGAAACTAAGATGGTATTTATTTTTTTACTCAATGGTATTTTGTTGCGGTCAGGCTGGTGTTTGAATTTATGTTAAGTATGTTAAGTATAAAGACAAATAAATTGACGGAAACAAAATAATATTTATGAAACATGGCAAATCGTACTCTTCCTTGAAAGAGAGCAAACGATCGACTGACGTCACAGCATAATTGCTCTACTTCTCTCTGTTATATGTAAATATTGAGAAATTGTTGTTATTGTTTCGGCAGCAAAAAGTTCCCTAACATGAGCTTTCCCAGTACAAATTTACCAAATGCAGCTTTCTATGTACCAGGCGATCAGAATACAGCAGGAGGATGGATGATTAGCTCAGTGTAAAAATATTTTATAACTGTTAAGTGCTCTCGCGAGAACACCTCTCTCTTTGATATCTTTGGGCAATCGTACGCTTGCTAAAAAGAGAGCGCACTATGGAATGACACCACGGCATTGATAAGTGCATCGTTGCTCTACTGCCCTCTGTTCGCCTGTTACACCATATGTAAGAAGCAGGAAATTTTTGTTCTTGTTTCGGCAACAACAAGATCTCAATCAGGAGTTTTGCCAGTACAAATTTATGAAATGCATGTTTCCATGTACCAGGCGTTCAGAATGCAGCAGACGGATGATTAGTTCAGTGTAAGCAAATTTAATAACTGCTTAGTGCTCTCGCGAGAGCTGCATTCTTTGATTTTTTCTGACAAGTCGAATGTTTGCTATAGAGAGAGCGAACGATCTACCACGAACAAGAGTCCAATCAGGAATTTTTGCAGTCCAACTTTATCAAATTAATGATTTCATAGACCAGGCGCTCAGAATGTAGCAGGAGGAGGATTAGCTCAATGTATAAAAAATAGCAAAAGACAAAATATTCTTGCTGGCGTTGCGACTGATCTGAACTGAACGTTTGATGAGAGCGCGAGCGTAAAAATCAGATTAATAATGAGAGCAAAATGCAAACTGCGATCACTAAAAAATTTGTTTGTTCATTTTCGTTGTATGAAATTACATGTATCAAATATATGAAATGACATTCTATTAGTTTTGGTTAGTGCTATCACATATGTACATACGCACATAGTTCCCATACATATTATCGGTATGAAAAAAGACAAATAGCACACAGTCGCAAATACTGGCAGCTGATATTAACACCATAGACTCGGAAAACATTAATCAATATACAAAAAATATGTTATGATCAAGGTAAGACGGCGTTTAAAGCTTTTTTGCCACAAATCATTTGTTGGAAAACTACGAATTCTTCTGCTTGATTATTAAAAAATGACCACCTCTCCTGTTCAACATTTTTTTTGCACACATATAGCATAGTTACGTAGTTTTAAGTTTAAACCTATATTCAATATTATTTTTATGTTTGCCCGATTGGAAGCGATTTGAAAATATATTTGAACTTGTTTTACAAAAAAAAAAATAAATTTAAATATTTTTTATTGCCCTTTTTTTTTATAAAACCTTTTTTTTATACAAATATTAGGAAATTGAAAGAAAAATACATATATAAAAACTTCAAGTTAATAAAGTCTGCTTTTGTGTTAACAATAAATTAAATTAATTAACTTAAGTAAACTATTACCAATTATTTTTAAATGAAAATGCACGTGAGGTGGTAAGTAATGGTCTTAAAGCTAATGTTTATAGAGGGGAAGACAATTCCAACTGTGCAATTTCTTTTTTAATGATCATTGCCAATCACAATAGCTTCACGAGGCTTCACGAGCTTACTCATCACCGACCGCTTCAGATCATTCACTTCATCGCGCTTTAAATCGAAGTAAACTTTACGCTGGCGGGCATCATCAAGCAACTGTCGCCACATTTCAACAGACTGGAACCAGACAAAGAATCATTATAATAGGGGCAACCTGATTCTCCTATAATTCCGCCCACTCACCTGCAGATCGTTGAAGTTGCCACATATAATCAGACATCGCCTTGACCTTGTCAGCGCCACATTGAGTCGCTGGTAGTTGGCGAGGAAGCTGCAGCGGCGTGTCCTTGCAATAGAGATGACGATCACGTCCTTCTCCAATCCCTGGTACGAGTCCACTGTCTTCGGCGTCAGTTTCATGTGGCGCGGTATTACTTTGCTCAGGGCGTGGCACTGACTGCTGTACGGCGAGATCAGGCCGTAGCTGTAGCGTTGGCTCGGCATGTGCTTGTCCATCTCCGCCAGCAGCTGAGCCACAAAACGAGCTTCCTCGGCGTTGCTTATGCTTTTGTTTCCACCGCTGTCACTGGTGTCTCGCGTGTAGCTGAGATTGATCACGCAGTAGGGGATGAGCGGCGAAGACATTTCGGGTAGATACGCGCTCTGTAGTTGATCCTCATAGAAGTACTTGTTCGGCCATCGGCAGATTTCTGGGTGCATGCGGTACTGCGTGCTCAGCTTAAACAGCTTGGTGTGTGCGAGCTGACTGCCTCCCGGCTGATCCATATCCAGATGCTTCACTAGGCTCTTCTGAATTCTATCGAACATAGAGTGGCCGAGTCCGAAGTCGATGGCCTTCTTGGAGAGCACCACCGCCGGCTGCTGCTGGGTCCCTCCTACTAGGACAAGGTGATTTATGCCAAATCTCATGGGCAGAAGCGTCCAGGGCTCCGTGCACTCGGTGGCATCGTCGATGATACAGATGTCAAAGAAGTCAACGTAGTTGGCCAGCTTGACGCACGAGGAAAGCGTCGTGCAGACGATATGGGCCCGCTTCACACACATCTCCGCAATGTCAAACTCTTCCCGTTGCGTCAGCGGCGGATTAAGTTGCTCGCTAATCAGCAAGAGTTGCTTCTGCTTTTCTTTTAGCACGTTCTGTAGATATACAGAAGCACCTTTTGAGTTCTGCTCCAGTTTCTGGATCTCAGCCTTTAGGTCGCAGTGCTGCTTCTTCAAGGTCTCGATGCTCTCAGGAGTTAGACGCTTAAGCCGTTCGTTCTTCAGTTTTCTACGCTGATTCTCAACTGAAAATTTTAGGGAGTTTTCGCTCATTTTTTCGGTGATGCCGAAGCGCAGGAGGTGGAAGTGGTGTTGGCTCATAGCAAAGAGTGCTTTACTTAAGGCATTCACAATGTGATCCACAGCCGTGTTGGAATGAGCACATATTAAGATCTTGCGGTCCAGAACTAAGGAGGCCCGTCCGTACAGACACTGCAGACTGAGATTTGACAGAAGTGTGGATTTGCCAGTGCCAGGAGGACCCTGCACTAGTGTGATACTTGGGTTACCATCGTCTAGGACTCTCTTATATATACTGAGGCAAATATTCTCCTGTTGCTTGTTGAGTTTAGTAAATCCCATGTACGAGAACGCCTGTGAAATATCGAAAGTCTGCACCGCCTCTGTGGGCTTCAAAATGCGCCTACTGAGGGGCGAACGGTGAAGCTGTTGGATAGCACTCAACGATCCCAATTCTACCCGGAGGCTATCCACCAACGGACGGGCGGTCAACTGCTTCAAGCTTTTCATCTTCTCGAGGGACACTTGCATCCAAATTTCGAATGTCATGAACCAAACGCTGCCTGGTGAGTCAGATAACCAACGAATAGAATAAAGTGATGCTTGGGTGGCATTATTTAAGCTATTAAGTCCACTTACCGCCAATTGCTTTTTGTTCCAACAGACTGGCAAAGGTCTCGGCCATTTCGGTGCCACTAGAAAGTGTGTACAGTTCAAATTTTCCAATTGGTCTGGCGTTGGCTGTGCGATTAAGAATAAGCAATATTATTGGTATATTAATTAATTAATTAAGTACTAATTTACATCCGTAAGACCGATTTATTAATTTACAAGTCTCATTTATCATTTATCATTTCCTTTTTTTTTTTTTTATTCCGCAACCGATATTCTTCGGATTGCCAGTGAAAAGTGACCCGTAGCGTCTTTTAATTTCTTTGTAATATAGTCCTATGAGCTGTTATCAATCGCATTCCCCTTTGGGTTGCGTCTACATAGATCAACCCTTCAATACCAATCTTTAAGGATTCATTCAGGAATCCTCAACCAGTTTCAAGAAATACTGAAGTAATTGTTAATTAGAATTTATATCGTTTCTTCGAACTTTGCTAGACGAAACCCATGAGATTTGTTTTAGTTTTTACGAACTTGTCGCCCGAAAAGTGCTGGGAAAGAAATATCAGTACTGAATAGAAGCTATGCTAAGCCAAGATATATAAGCCAAGTACCAAAAGTTTGCCCTATGATTAATATGTAGCTACTTACTTTTGGCTACGATGCGGTAGAACTCTTTCCCGGAAAATACGTCCGTTACTTCCAGATTCAGTGTAGTCTTCGAGCTCTTGTATTCTCTTTCAATGGTGGTGAGCAACTCCAGTTTTATCAGCGGCAAAAAAGTACTGTCGCAAAATATGAAATGAAATTATATACATAAGATGATGTTCATTTTGTAGGAGCCAGTTATAATTATACTTCCTGTATTGCTTTAAGCAAGTAAAATCGGAGAGAATGGGCATCAGGGCATCCGTTTCGGCTGCAGCGTCAACGCTGCCAAGCTCCAGCCACTGGTTGGCCCACGTGAGAATAGTTCGCCTTTGATAGCCGATGTCGTTTACCATATTGCTGCCCTTGAGTGTCCAGTCTCTTCGTTCTCTATAACTGCTAAGACAGATTTTAGTGCTATCTTTGCTTTTCCCAACGGGATTATTGGCACCACAGACCTCAACGTATTTTATGTCATTTTTATCGCTGAAATGGACTTGTCTTTGCAGTATTCGAATTTTTTCCGCATCTTTGGCTCTTTGGCGTTCTCGTTCTAAATCTGCGAAGTCATCTCGACTGCAGGTGCGCTGATTCCTAGCCAGCTGCTCCTCCCTCAGTTCCGGGAGACGAGAGCAATGTGGCTGTGGAATCTCCGCTGGATCGTCTGCTGTCAGGATTTGCTGCGAACAAGTTTCAATCGAATTCTTATCGGGCGGAGTCGTTACCTTGTGTTTCTCCGCCCGCTTTGCCATTTTTGCTGGAGGACCACTATCGATCCCTCTGGTAAGGAATTCTCCCCGATTTGTGTTGCTTAATTTGGGTACAGTGGTGCAGTTCTTTTTCTTGGTGCTGTTTGAGCTGGAGGGGTTATTCTCACCATCTTTGGCTTTATCAGAGAGCTTCTTCAGAGCCTCTCGTCGTTTCTGCTTGATATCTGGGTCCACCAAACGCGGGTGATCAATGGTTTTGCGGCGATTTGCAGCCATAAGTGGAGGCTTGATTGTGGAAGGTGAAATCTTTTTTTTTAACATTTCTCTAAAAGAATCGTAAGTCTTGTTGGATTTGCTTCCCAGGGATTTCTTAAGCGGTGTCTTTTCTTTTGAGTTGTAGTGGTTCTTAGAACAAGTCTCGCTCTGCTTTTTTGTTATATCTTGTTTACTGGCCAGGGGTTCATCTATTTCTACTGGCCGCTCCATGTAGCAAGAACGCGATCGGCTTCGTTTGGCCGGAGTTTCTGCTACATCACCAGGTTCGTCTTGGTCTTGTTTATTTTGCATAACCCTTTTTGCATTCTTCTCAGACTTCTTAGACTCCTCAGGGTAGTGGATTGTGTTGCGTCTAGTCCGCATGGGTTTCCTAGCGGGGCTCTTCTCAGGTTGCTCAGTAGCGTGCAGAGTTACCACCAACTCTTCGCGAGTATCCATTTCTACTTTATTCTCCATTAAGCAAGAACGCGATCGGTTTTGTAGGCGAGCGCTTCGGTTTTTAGCCGAATGTTTTGCTACCTTTTCAGGTTCGTCTTCTTTATTTTGCGAAACGGATTTTCCATTCTTTTCAGACTCCTTAGCCTTTACTCCGCCCTCCTCACGGGAGTGGATTGTTTTACGTCTAGCGGGGGTTTTATTTGGGTTCTCAGGAGCACGCTGAGTTGCCACCAACTCTTCGCGAGAATCCATTCCTACTTTATTCTCCATTAAGCAAGAACGTGATCGGTTTTGTAGGCGAGCGCTTCGGTTTTTGGCCGGAGGTTCTGCTACCTTACCAGGTTCGTCTTCTTTATTTTGCGTAACCCTTTTTATATTCTTTTCAGACTCCTTAGCCTTTACTCCGCCCTTCTCACGGGAGTGGATTGTGTTGCGTCTAGCGGGGGTTTTGTTTGGGTTCTCAGGAGCGTGCTGAGTTACCACCAACTCTTTGCGAGTATCCATTTTTTGTATGTCTTTATTACCCAGATTTTCATCCAAGTGTATTGGTCGCTCTGTGTAACAGGACTTGGATCGGTTGCACAGCCGTGCGCTGGGTTGCCTTTTAGGTGCCTCTATGTTGTCAGTGAATTTATTTTCATTGTTCCAGGTTGGCGACTTCCGAGTCCCTGATATGGATTTCGAGTTTCTATCTGGATCACGGTTTTCCTGATCGGTCTCAGAAAAAATACTCGGGCGCCGCGACATGGGGTCCGTATCCCTTTTTCTGAGCAGCTTGTTCGACCAGTCGGCCACCTTGTCGTACAGCTCATCGTCGTCGCTCTCGCTGTTAATAATAATAATGTCATCGTCGTTCACTTGAGACGGGGGCGAACAAAGTACGTCATTGGACGATAGAAAGTCTTCTTCGCCATCGCTAAAGGCCATCTCAGCTTTCATCCCTTGCAGCACGGCTTGTGAAATGGCCAATTGCTCGTCGTACTCGTCGTCAACGGACTCAGTCGGTTCCGGTGGCTGCATCTCCACCCTGTTAGCATCCGTATTCAGGTCTATTACGTCGCCGTGGTGAATTTTTGAACTCATTGGTGCTATGCCGCCAGATTGCTTGTTCAACTCATTAAAGAGGTACGGATTAATATTTATAACGCTACCGAAAATAACCTCATCTGGTTTCCCGAAGACGTTTGTTATCTCCTCGGTGGTATGGCTCAAAATCTCCTGCTTTGTCTCGGATATCTGCGGTAAGTGCAAGATGGAGGAGAGGGGATGCTCCTCCCGAGTATCCCTTTTTAATGGCGACAAGTTGCAGAGATTGCGATCCTTCAGCGGCATGACATCGTCATCGTCATCGGAAGACAGCAATACCTCCTCTGCTGCCTCGGTAACCACTTTCCGCAGCACGAAGATGGGGTAATTGGCCGGAACGGCAGTCTTGTGCCCCGCATCCACTCCCAAGCCGATTACACTGCCATCCACAACTTCAATCTTTGAAATATTATCCATTATTTTCTTTCTATTTATGAAGACTCCGTTGATGGCGTTCTAGGCAGACAACTTCAATTAAGGTATACATATGTACATATCTAGTGACTACAGAAACTACAAGGACTTACCATCGATTGTACTACCACGCCTGAATCGCTCACAGTCATCATTGCATGCTCCCTCGACACAAAGTCATATGATCCCCTAATGACAATTTTACAACAAGAGTGCCGTCCTATCGAATTCTCCCCCTTGCTTAGGAGGAAGCGATCGCGGGTGGTCACATGCTCCAAACACCACCAGCTGCCCATCCTGTCGAATCGAGTCACTTGTCCTGATGAAACAATGTTATCATAGTTTAAAAGAAATGAAAGCAAATTGCGCGATCTGTAGTGTGGCCGTTGCAGTTAATTAAAAAATACCAACCACTGCTTTAAGTACCAGGGCTGCAGACTAGAAGTGTTGCCAGGTTATGAGCGTCTGGAAAAGCTAGTTTTGAGAAATAACTAGCTATAAGAATACAATATTATAAGGTTTAGATATTAGTTTTCGCTTTCATGCTTTGTCAAATTTTTTTTTGCGAATTTGTACGCGTTTAAAATATTATAACAATTTCAAATGAAAGATATTAGACTACATAACGATAATACCAAAAATATAAAAGAAATTAACGATAATGTGAATAAAAATCAAGTTACAAGCAAACAAAATTGCAGTAGAATCGCAGGTAACCGTGTTGGCTTCTGACGGGTGAACGGGTAGAAAAATATTTTAGTTTTTGCTTTATTAATAAGCAGCTGGCTACAAATAATTGGACATCAAATACTATAAATTAATATTTATGCGATTAATTTGATCATCTCATAAATGCGTATATCTAAATATACCCTATTGATGGGATACATGAATGCTATTTGTTACGTCAGTTGCGTCACCTTGTGTTGTGCATGCTAAGCAATTTCGTTATTTTCTCACATTTCAGCAACGGTTGCACCTTTGAGCGCCAAATGTCGAATCAGCAAAATAAAAACAATGCCCAAAGTATTAGCAATAAGAGAGCTTTAGACTTGACCGAAGAACAATCTGGAGAGGATAACCATGCCAAGCGCCAGTGCACTGAGGGCCTCTTCTGGCCAGACAGCGACGATGAAAGTTTCTTTTCAAACGCGAAGCTGGAGGATTTGCTCAGCGGGCGTAAGGAGGATCTTTTTGGGACGCAGGCACCCACAAGCAGCGGTGGCAACAGCAAGATGCTGCAGAGCGCAGCGCCAGACGACGGGCTATTTGCCGACACTTCCTTCACCGATACAACACTGAAGCTGGAACCCCGGTCTTCAGCGGACCATGCTAATCAAATAGACCTATCCTGCGATGCGGACGCCAATGAAGTGTTCAAGAAAATCAACCTAAACGACCTGACCGTTGCCGAAATGGAGGACATATTCCACGGATCCGAAGCCTTCAGTGAGCCGCTGCATCAGAACACTCAACTGTTCCTAGACGCGGTGGCCTTCAAAATTCCCCGCACACCGGAGAAGCTTCATCAGTCGCCTGTGAAGATTGACGAGTCCATGTCCTTTATTTCCAAGTCGGTAATCGAGGGCATTGTGCAGGGCACGCAGTACGAGACATGCGAAGAGTTGGGTGGAAATCGCTCCATACTCGACCCTGTGAACTGGGAGTCGCAGGCCTTTGCGGACTTCGAGAAGGATACCCAAGCCAGGGACAACTTTCCCAGCAAGGGCGAATTCTATGGTCTGCCGGATAAGGTGAAGAGGATGATATTAGAACACAAGGCCATCAAGAGTTTGTACGGTAAGGGATGTATAAAAAACCCAACAAAGACTATCGTTTTTCTGATAATTTCCCGCCTCGTTTTTTACCCAACAGAGTGGCAGGATGAGTGCCTGAATCTACCTGCTATCAGGCAGCGAAAAAATCTAATCTACGCACTGCCGACGAGCGGAGGTAAAACCCTGGTCGCCGAGATTCTCATGCTGCGCGAGCTGCTCTGCCGCGAACGCAATGTCCTGTTCATCCTGCCCTATGTGTCAATTGTGCAGGAGAAGGTCAGCGCCATGTCACCGTTCGCCATCGACCTGGACTTCATCGTGGAGGAGTACACGGCGGGAAAGGGTAAATGTCCGCCTCAGCAGCGGCGCAAAAGGCGCAGCCTGTTCATCGCTTCCATTGAAAAGGGAGCCGTTCTTATGGATAGCCTAATAGATGTGCAGCGGCCCCATGAGATTGGGCTGGTGGTGGTGGACGAGCTGCATCTGATTGGCGAGCGGGGACGGGGCGCCACCTTGGAGGCCTTCCTCACCAAGGTGATGTTTCTGAATGGCAAGTTATCATCTGGCTAATAATTATACGACACTTATAAAACTTTTTCCCTGCAGCCAACATTCAAATTGTGGGAATGAGTGCCACGATAGGCAATCTCAGTGAAATATCCTCCTTTCTGAATGCAGATGTCTACACGAGGGGCTTTCGACCTGTGGAACTGAAGGAGTACATCAAGTGTGGCCCGGATTTGTTGGAAATCAACTCAGCTGGTCAAACGCTGGAGGATATCTTCGTGCCCAGTCGCAGTGTCAACTATTCCGTGAGCTAAATTCAAATTATAATTCAACGTATTCAGTTTGAAAATACTGAATTTTTTGACTATACTTGCAGTACAGTGAAGCTGTCAAAAAGGCGGATCCTGATCACCTGGCTGGCCTCATCAGCGAATGCGCCCCGGAACATTGTTGTTTAGTCTTCTGTCCCAGCCGCAAGAACTGCGAGAACGTGGCTCTACTTCTCAGCCGCATTGTGCCCAAGCAGAAGTTCTTCGAGCATCGACGCAGCGAGAAAGTCGACCTAATGGACGCCTTGGACAAGATGTGCGGCATTCTCAGTCCGGTTCTGGCTAAGACATTGCCCTACGGCATAGCCTACCACCACTCTGGCCTGACCACCGACGAGAGGAGGTACATCGAGACCGCCTACCGCTTCGGAGTGATCACTGTCATCTGCTGCACTTCTACATTGGCGGCGGGCGTTAACCTTCCGGCCAAGCGGGTGATTATTCGAGCCCCGTATGTGGGCCAAGAGTTTATGACTTTGTGCAAGTACAAGCAAATGGTGGGTCGCGCTGGACGCGCCGGACTGGGCGAGGCAGGCGAAAGCATTCTAATTGCCCAGAGCAAGGATAACCTGCAGGTCGGCCAGATGCTATTCTCACCAATGGACAAGGCGCTCAGTTCGCTAGATCAGCATGAAGCTGTGGGATTGCAGGTGAGTGTAAAAGAAGTAGAATTCTTCAAATGTTGCAAGTACGAAAAGTTAGCAAGGCTTAGAGATTCCTCTGCAGTTGTTGGCATCAGCTTTGCTATTTTTTTTTTAGAGGAATAACAAATTATTATTATAGTGGAAAGTTTCTAAGGATAAGGTAAACAATTTTAATTACGCAAGGCCAAGCCGCTAAATAGCGAGAAAAGACAGATTAAGAACCGGTATTTTTTACTTTATTATACAGATTGGACTTTGTTTTTGAGGCTAGTCAACTCTTTACTAAACCTAGGTTTTTTTTGAGAAATAATGGCATTAGCCATGTCAGTGCACATGTAGAGATCGGACCTATTAAATTCAGAGTTTACCATTTCCTCCCCAGCGGTCTAAGCACCAACAAAAACCGAAGAAACCGTTCTCGCTTGCTGTCTGTCTGTTTTTTTTCGTCTTGTCCTCTTTTAATCCCAGGCCGAACAAGAGTCGGAATTTTCCGACGACACTACCTCATGGAATTCTACCTAACCTATTTTGATGGTAGACCAAAGGCCGATTAACTAAAAAGTAGTTGAAAAGTCAAACTAGGACTCTTATGGTCAATAGTTCCGCAAATAAGAAAGCAAGCTGACCTCGGAAAGCTGTTCTTTGTATAACCCTTGGAGGTTGCAATCGGATCGATTTGATTTAATTGGATTATTTTCCTAGAAACGGACAAAGGCACTGAGACAGTTGGACAGACGGACAGTTTGACAGACGGACACACAGATACACAGACAGACGGGTATTAACAAGTCAACGACGATCCATAATTTCAGAGACCAAAATAAAAATAGCTTACCAAAATAAAAACACACTTCGGATATAACAAATAACAAAAAACAAATAACAAATAAAATATATGTTCGGTTACCGTCTTTTCACAGCACTTTCTGTTCACAGCACTTTCCGCGTCGCGTTATTTTCACAAACTAAATATATTAGTCGAATTCGGGGCCTTTTATACACAAATCAGCAAATTCTGTCAGATTTTTTGGTGTTAAATTTAGTGTTTTAATGATAACAACGGTTGATGTCTATGCTAATTTGCCATTTTTTAAGACATAACTCAGAAATTTGTCTTTGCTGACCTGTCAAAAATGTACTCAAGTGAAAATGACATATATTGAGTCAAAATTCGAGGATTGCATTGAGTCACCAATGCTTTGATGGAATCTTCCGCAAGAGAACGTCCAAAAATGCAATTTTCGATTGGATGTGGTCTCTTGTATCTTGGCTGTTGAGTTTTGGCAAGCTTTGATCGCTTTCAGGGCAGAGTATTTGTTAGCACTTTAGACTTAACCGGCGGTTAGGCTTGAGGAACCAGCACGGCTTCTCCCTCTTGCCACTTTTTCCGAACTGTTGTTATTCTACTAATAACAACAAGATAATAAGGTTGGATTTAATCTCGACTGCCCTTAAAGTCATTTTCTAGAGTAATGAAACATTTTGATATAAAAAAACATTTTATTGATCCTATGAATAACGTGGAGACCTGAGCGTTCTGTTCTGATAAGCTCGATTAATAATAAATAATATATAATAATAAATTGGTTACGTATTTTCCCATTTTAGCACAAAAAATAATTAAAAACTAGTTAATTAAAAGTAAAGCATTTAACGGTGTTTGGTCCGATTGACGACGATTCATAGAATTTCAGTTTAACGCAAAAAGTCATGGGAGCAGCACTGAAAGTTATTGTTATTTTATTAATTCATTTTCTTTTTTGGAAATCGGGTGTAAGTTTAATAATATATATATCAGAACTTTCAAGGTTTTAGGCAAGCCATAATTACCTAGGATTCGGTCACCTATAAGCTGACAAATGTGGTCTGTGGGAGCTTTAACTTATCATGGGTTAGGATCAACGAGTGCCGGTTGAAGGCGATAAGTCGGAACAGGACTGTTTTCAATTTTAATGCCACCTTCATCCATCCGACCAACGACATTGTCATGCAGTCTCAGATGTTTAAAAGATTGAGCGGATACAAGCCATGGCTGTTCAACAACAAAATCGATGCATGTAAATTTTTAAAGAAGCCCTTTAATCCGTTCAATATTTATATCTATAATGTGTACAAGGACTTTTCCAATATCAACCATACTTGTCCACTTTATGTAAGTAAGGCCCGTCCCCTATTCTAATCTAATATTTTAATTTTCACTTAAAGGGTGACATTTTAATCAGGGGAATGTATTTAACAACTGAGATACGGACCTTGCCCTATCCTACCGGCGAATATATGCTGTCAATAAATTGGATTTTCCACCGAAATCGCCAGTTCGTGACCAACGTTAGCTGGCAATTTATTGAAAATTTATTATGAATTTGAGTACAAGAAAGCCCAAATAATCAAAAAAAGGAAATCTGGTTGAGGAATATATATACAATATATTTATATATATATGTATGTGTATATAATGTACCCTATTAAAAATAAGTAATAAATGTTAAAATGGACATATGTATATATTTTGGTTTAGATATGACGTTTTCGATTGATTGATTGATTAAACTTCGTTTAAATAGTTAATGCTTATAAATAATTGAGACACGTGTGTTGACTTTGGTTCATGAAGGTTTTGATCTGAGCATTATGACGTCACAAGTGCCAGTAATTGCAGATCGTTGTCTCTCTTACTGACGTTAATAAGTGTTAACAAAATGTGGGTTCAGGGAAACACGCCCTCTTTGTAAAATGAATTCTTATCTATCTACAGATCTGTTGTCAATATATTAAACTTATTATCCGTAAGCGGAGCTTCGGAAGACCTAGCTTGTGATAAATAAATTAAATATATTATTTTATTGATTAGTTTTTGAACATTAAATGTTTAAAAGCCAATTTTAATTCACTAGAAAGGAATTTGAGGATTATATATATTATTTTATTGGTTAGTTTATATATGTATCTTATTTTTAACATTAAATGTTAAAAAAAAAATTTTAATTCACTAGAAAGGAATTTGAGGATCCGTACTATTGCCCATATCTTAAATGTTATGTCTGATTTATGTTTTATTTATAGTATTATTCTATTTTAAATGTATTTATTTCTCTATTTTGGGTGATATTTGCTAATGCAAAATAATAATTTTTTTGAAACCGCTATTAGTCCTCGGCAGGTTTTACATTTCAACAAACCAAATAATTAAAAACTAGTTAAACAAATGTAAAGCATTCAACGGGTGTGGTTCCGAATGTCGTCGACTCATAGAATATCATTGTAACACAAAAAGCCATGGGAACAGCACTGAAAGTTGTCGTTATTTTATCAATTCTTTTTTACTGGAGATCGGGTGTAAGTTTAATGATATATACAACAACTTTCAAGGCTTAAGCCAAGCAACATTTTTTAGGATTCGGTCACCTATAAGCTGACAAATGTGGTCTGTGGGAGCTTCAACTTATCATGGGTTAGGATCAACGAGTGCCGGTTAAAGGCAATGAATCGAAATAGGACTGTTTTCAATTTCAATGCTACCTTTATCCATCCGACCAACGACATTGTCGTGCACACTCAGATGTTTAAAAGGTTGAGCGGATACAAGCCATGGCTGTTCAACAACAAAATCGATGCATGTAAATTTTTAAAGAAGCCTTTTAATCCGTTCAATATTTATATCTATAATGTGTACAAGGACTTTTCCAACATCAACCATACTTGTCCACTTTATGTAAGTAAGGCCCGTCCCCTATTCTAATCTAATATTTTAATTTTCGCCTAAAGGGTGACATTTTAATAAGGGGAATGTATTTAACAACTGAGATACGTACTTTGCCCTTTCCAACCGGCGAGTATATGCTGTCATTAAATTGGATATTCCAGCGGAATCCCCAGTTCGTGACCAACGTTAGCTGGCAATTTATTGAAAATTTAATATGAATTTGCGGCTTAAAAAAAACCATATAATAAATGTAAAAATAATGTAATAAATCTGGTTGAGGAATAATTGTTTTGTCGTATTTATTTTTGTAACCTATTAGTTATAAATGTTAAAATGGTCAAATATATATTGTGACACGTATTTTGACTTTGATTCATTAAATATTTGTTAATGACTTTTATTATAATACAAAAAAAAGCAGTCTACAAAATAGAAAATAATTCAAAGAGGCGATTTAAGCTCGAATTTGTTTAATATTAAAATATGTATATTTGTTGTTCTTCATATATATGCGGTATTATATAAGATAGTAACTGTCACTCAATTCTCTGCTATTAATTTCTGAACATTATGACGGCACTAGCGCCAGTAATTTCAGATCGATCTATCCCTCACTGGCTTCAATAGGAGTTGCCAAGATTTGGATTATGTGAAAACACGCCCTCTTTGTAAAATTAATTATTATCTATCCTAATATATATAATTAAATACTTGGGTTATTCGTAAGTTAAAAAAATATAATTTTATTTAACCGAATTATTACAAGATATTTGTGAAGAACACCGACCGATTAATTTCGTGTCTCAAACTGAACTTAACTTATTACATTAGGAGGGCTGACGATCAAACCTCGGTTTCGAGCTTTACTGGATCCTGTTGGATTCTAAGAGAGAGCTTAATTTGTGGAGTGTGGTGAAATAATTTCTTTAATTTTTCTTGGATCTAAGTGCATTCGCTCTTGGATACAAGTACTCTTCTGAAATTCGATAATTTTGTTTGTGAGTTAGCGGGTCCAAAGTCTAGGTGCATTTGCTCTTGGAAATTTGATAATTCTGTTTTTGAGTTAGCGAGCCCGAAGTCTGAGCGTGTGAATCAGGAAGGGTTGTTTAGTCTACCACTGATAGAGTTGTTTAGTCTACTGATGCGAGTTTGTTTAAATAAGTAGGCATGTGCAAAGTCTGTGGGACTGTGGATATGTCACTATATAATAATTATCTATATAATATATATGTAGCTGCAAAAGACCTTGCTTCTAATGAATAAATAAATAAACAAATATTCTTTTATTTTTCTAAAATTTGTATGTTTATTTGTAACTATCAATGTTTAAAATTCACCACATAAAATTCAATTCACTTTCAGTCTCTGATTCTTAGCGTGATTGGACTGAACCTGGCGGAGTGTCGTCGGGACTTGAATCGTCTGGTGAATAGCACTCTGTTGTCTGTGCAGGCCAGCGCTCTAGATGTGGCCGTAGACGATATAGTGCTCCGTATTTTGCGCGAGATGTTCAAAAATAAAGTGCTGCAGTTGGCCGAACCTTTACCCAAATCGAATATCAACTGTTCGGAGATCATAACCACCCAGGATGTGAATCAAAATACTTCTCGTCCTGCTGGTGACCGGCGACTACTTATCAGTCAATCCACCCGATTTAAGCTGACCAACATTGGACGAGCTGCCTTTAAGGCGGGCATTGATTACAAGCGAGCCAATGCCATCCACAAGGAGCTGAGGCAGGCGCAACAGCAGCTCATTTTGTCGAACTATTCTCACTTGCTGTACCTTATCGTGTGCTTTAACTCCAACGAACGTGGCGATGAGTTATTCCCAGCAGATGCCAGCATTTTGTTTCAAGCTTACACGTCGCTTCCACCACCGTCGCAGGCTCTGTTTAAGCAGCTGGGATTCACCGAAGCCCATGCAGCTAGGCTGTTTAAGAAGCAGTCGGTTCAGGGCCCACTATCGGTGCAGCTGAATCGCCTGTACAAAGTTCTCGTCCTGTCCGACATTCTTGACCTCCTGCCGCTGCCCAGTGTGGCCAGCAAGTACAACGTTGAGCGTGGAACTCTGCAGCATCTGATCAGCCAATCGGTTGCCGCGTCCAGCGCCATTGTCCGACTGTGCGAGGAGCTGGATGAGTTTTGGTGCTACAAGCCCTTGTTCGAGCGTATCCTGCGCAAAATGGACCAGTGTGGTACTCTGGAACTGGAACCGCTAATGGAGTTGCCATGCGTTAAAATTGTGAGTAGCAAAGAATAATCCTTTATGCAGATGATTTGACATTTTATGTCTTAGAATCGCGCCAAGCAACTATATGCAGCTGGATTCAAAAGTATCGAGGACATCGCCAAAATAAGACCCATGCTTTTGGTGCAATCTGTGGAGCACATGCCACTGAGAGTGGCCACGGAAATCGTCTCTGCAGCTAAGGTAAGAATATTTCTGATTTGGTAACCCATTTAGGGATGCCAAAAACAATCGATATATCAAAGCTGTTTTGCTTAAATCGATATTTGCACTTTGGCATAAAACAGCCTGATCTCGTTTCCGATAACATCGATATTTTAATGTTATATGCGATAGTATTTGACATTTCAACTTTTGATACATAAAACATTACGGTATTTTCGATGTAATATTGAGCTTGTATTTTTGTCTATACATATATTTCTGTAATATCGACATTCAAATGTTAACTGCGGTATATTTCGATTTTTCTAACTTTACGATATGATATAAAGTGGAATATTAGAGTATTTAGATATATGTACATATATTATATACAGACGAGTCTCTATTAATTTACGTCTCTTTTTCAGATAATTTTAATGAAGAAACTTGACCACTTGGAGGAGGAAACTGAGAATCTGAAGATCTGTCTGCAAACCTCCAGCAAGGACTAGCCTTTGCTTCAAGTAAAAATAGTTCAAATTGGTTTTATACATTTATTTCAGTTTTTGTTTGTTTTATGTTATATGCACTCCGACTTAAGTCTTGGATCTGTCGATCTCCGGACAATGCTTAAATATTACAGACAATTTGTGTGCAAATTGCAATTTTAAATTAATTCTTCCATCTGTTCTGCTGGGCTTTCATATGTTCTTGATTTGGCGGAGATAAACGTGGAGGAGGAGGCTGTGTTAGTTAGTTTCATAAACTACTAGATACGAGCTAGCAGACAAATTCGCAAGCTGCTACTATCACGACATTTGAGTATTATACAACGTATATATTAAGTTGAAAGGTTCAGGACATGACGGGCTCTAAGCTGTGAAAAGCCACATATGTTGGGTCGAAGAAAAATAAAGCTTTATCTAGAACTGAGAGTTAACTTTATCGTTTGTAGCAATGCTGGTAAAAAATATGGTATTAAGGAATGAAAATCATTTAGTTTCTTTTCGGCAGTTGAAAGCCAATAATGTCCCGAACCCTCTTGAATTACGAGTAGGTTTTTTGCGGCTAAACAACTAAGGGTAGAGACAGATTTGTTTAAGAAGTTGCAGGAGCCGTGCGCCGAATGGAACTCTCCTTGTGTGTGTGTTTCGGGGAAAACTTATTTACAGCTGAAGAAACTGGAAGAAAGGAGAAGCACATCCTTTAGTTAGATTCTGTAATGTTCCGCCGAAGCAGCTGGGCACTCACCTTATTACACGCGAACTATTTAGTAGGCAAAGTCGTCGTAGAAATGCTGGGCAATCCGTCCGCCCGCCGCCGGCTGGTAACTCCGGCTCACTCCGGATGCTCCTCCGCCGCCTGCTCCTCCGGCAGCAGCGTATTCGAGTCGATGTGGACGCGCGGCTTGCGCCGGGACAATAGCCCGCCGGCGTATATCTGTCGACGAGAAATAGGAATCACTATGATAGTTCGCAGGCTGCGATTGTGATGCGGATGCGGATGCAGGTGCGGATGCTGATGCTGAAGCTGAAGCGGATGTTGGTGATTGATACGCTGCTGGCTGATAGGCGAAAGGATTGTAGGCACTGGCATACTGCCGCTGCTGCTGTTGCGGCTGCTGCTGCTGCTGCTGGTATGGAAGCTGATGCGGATGTGGATGCGTATTGGTATGCGGATGCAGGGGCGAGAGCGGTTTCAGAGTGGGATCGAGAGCATCGTTCAGCGTCACATCGTAGTCGTTCTCATAGAGCTCATCGAGGTTCAGCTTGGGACGCGGCTGCTCCACTCGCTTCGAGGTGGCCGGCAGAGGACTGCGCGGCGGGAGCGTAGTTCTTGGCGGACTGGGAGACGGAGGTGGCTCCACCTCGTCATCATCTTCGTCGCTGTCGGGCCTTCCCCTTAGCAGCGGAGCACCGTGCTCGAGCAAACGCACGCCGGAGATGGTGGAGCCCATGTCGATGGGCGTGCTATCCGTGGTTGGCAGTGGTTTCAAGGCTACGCCCACCGGCTGAAGGCCGCGGGGCAGATAGGGACTGCCGCCCCTGGAGGGCAAGAAGGGTCGCTTGACCACACGTACCGATGAGGGCCGCTGCGACTTTCCTATGCCCGCTGTACGCGCGTTCAAAGAGTTGACTCGCGTCCTGGGTGCCGGAGCCTCCTCCTCTACATGCTCCACTGGTTGCTGCTGCTGCTCCAAGTCATCTTCCTCCTCCACGATCGGCTGGCGGGGACGCGGTGGCGCCGTTGGCTTCCTGGTGGTGGTGGTGGTCTTGGCCCTCAGTCTCTGGTTTCTCGCCGGAGCAGCTGTGACAACGGGCGCCGGACTCTCCTCGTAATCCTCGTCCTCGAAGTCCACATCTGCTGCTGGGGCACGGGATCTGGGAGCTAAAGGACGCTTGCGCTTCCTAAGCGGCTCCTGATGCTCCACGGGTTCATAGTAATCGTCATCGAGCGGCTTCTTATCCGTAACTGGCTTCCGCAGAGTGGTTCTTGTGGGCTTTTGTTCCGACCGCGGTGCTGGGGTGCGTCTCCTCGGTGTGTTCCTGGCTGGCGGTTGCTCGTAGTCCTCCTCAGCCTGCTCCTCGAGGTAATCCTCCTCCTCCTGGCCGCTGTTGGACGGTGCTTGGGTGGTAGCTGTGCCCTTTTGCACCGGATAGGAGTACTTCTTCTTCTCGTTGATGGGAACGGGACGCGCAATCCTAGGAGGAGCCCGGGGTCGGGCATAAACGGAGGCAGCTGCCGCCTTTGGTGTGATGAATTCACTCAGTGGTTTCGGGGTTGTCTTCACCTTCTGCGGTGTCTGTTCTTCGGCCGCCTCCTCCTGATCCACTCCCCCGTATGGCTTCTCATACTCATCCAGCTCATCCAACGCGGACGACGGAGTGGTCCTCTGCTTTTCAATGCGCCTCCTGTTCAGCGGGCGATCGTCGTTGAAGCTGCGTCGCTCCTCCACGCGTCCAGGCTTCCTCGGAGACACCTTGCGCGATGATGATCCCGGAGTGGATTTACCTCTCTGCCTCTTGTTGGGCCGCTCATCGTAGTCTTCCTCCTGGGTCTCCTCCTCATCCCGGTAGCGATTCCTGTTGCGTCTGTTCGGCTTCTCCGCCTCCGCTCGCTTCTCGTCGTATTCATCGTCGTAATCCGCCTCCACTTGGGGCTTCCTCTGACGCGGCCGTGGCTTGTGCCGCCTGATCGGACGCTCCTCGTAGTAGTCATCCTCGTACTGATCCTGCTCCTCGTAGTAGTAGTCGTCGATGGGCCGGCGGTTGTAGGGTCGCCTCAGCGGACGTTGCGGTCTCTGGGGCCGACGACGCGGTGCCGAGGGCTGAGTAGGTGGCGGTACTGTAGTTGTGGTGCTCGTGGATGTAGTGGTGGTGGCCATGTATAGCTCATCGTTTCTGTCGGGTAAAGGAAGAAAGTAAGTTTACATATTAATGGGTATTCTTCTTAAATATTTAAGAAATATATTTAAAATTTTACGAACACCAAATGACTTACATCGTATTAACTTTGTTAATTATAGTTTCGTAATTAACTTGTAAAACCTAAGTAAAGAATACAAAATAATTTATTTACCGGGAAAAAGTACTCAAATACTGTTTTTCAAAGTTAAAGATTACTTATTTTATTAAAGATTTTTGCATAATTTGGATCAATATAGGAAATTGTTTATATTTTTAACATGCTAATTATTAGGATTAAGAAAAAATTGTAATGTTTTGTTAATAGAGTAGTCTTTTAAATAAATACGATATAAACTATTAAGAAAGCTACATCCGAGTGTGCTCGACCGATACTCAAATATTCTTTGCATTCTTTGCACGCAGACGGACATGGCTAAATCGACTTGGCTGGTGATGCTCATAAAGAATTTATAGAATATATATAGATTTTCAATATCTATATATGTAATTTTGGTTTAAAAATAAATTATAAAACGGGTATCTAATCTGTCATTTAAAATAGAATAAAATGTGTAATATTAAAACAAACTTTATTTTTACCACCTCGATATAATCCTAAGTTGTGTACTTAGGTTTGGTCTATTTGTCATTTTACAAACATGTGATGTTAAGGTACTTATTTGATGTACAGATTCTTCACTTAATAAAAAAAATAAAAAAAAACACCTCTTTTTGTACCAATTCGATTCAATGAGGATAAATATATTGATTGAATATTCAAGAGATGGTGCAAAACTGATAATGAGTTGACCTCTGTGAGTGGGGGGTTCCCCGGGGAGCTCTTACCTGTTCCAATATTTCTGGGATCCCTCGCAGTCAACGTCGGAGGCGAAGTGGCAGATGAAGGTGCGCTGGTCGAAGGCCGTGAAGTTGGCGCACAGAAAGTCGTGCCTGATGCCGTAGACGCAGTGGTGGTAGATCTGCAACGAGCCCGAACTCTGGTTAATCACATTTTGGCCATAACTAATCCGCTCTGTTAGACATCGTTTAGCGCTTCTCTTTGCCCGCTTTTGGGGTCAAGATCGAGGCACAAACAAGTTTATTTTGTTTCTTTTTTTTTGTTGTCACGTCGGCAAACGAAAAAAAGAGAAATTGCTGGACATGCACATAGGGTTGGGTCTGGACTGGGCTAGGTTTGGTTAGTCTAGGCTTCATGACCAATTGTGTTACGTCGCCATTAGGCCAGACAAGGTCGCGCTCGCTCACCTGGCACTTGTACTCGATGGAGGCATAGAAGCCGTCGTGCAGGCCCTCGCACTTGAAGTGGATCTCGTCCATGGGCGGCACGGTGGACAGGAAGGGATAACTGGACAGGTTGTAGCTGCGGACAACAAACGTAAGGTGAGTAAATTTCTGATAAATCTTTATCTTTTGTATTTTTTTGGGATTTAGTTAGGATTATCCTAAGTATGTCTTACCCTCGCAGCTCCCTGGGCAGATTGGGATCCCAGATGTAATCGATTTGTGGTATTCCCGTCAGCTTGGAGTTCTTCGACAGAGTGCCATTGTCCGACTATAATTAAAGGTTAAACCCAAATGAGAAATACATGTAAACGTCTCGCTAAATCCATTTCTCACCTTGGTACTGTCACCGCCCTCGCTGGTGGGCACAGGCTGCTCCTCCTCCGGTTCCTCCTCTTCGGCGCCTGCGGCGGCCTCTGTTGTCGTTGATGTGCTGGTGGTGCTGCTGGTGGAGGCGGGTGTCTTGGCAATGGATACCTTCTTGAAGGGCAGGGCGGCGTCTGTGGAGACCAGTAGGCTCAGTAGCAGCACTGCGTCCGTCGAAAAGGAAACGAAATATAAATTAATTAAAAGCAGCCAAGAAATTGCATAACCCGGCCAGGATTGGTATTATGTCACGGTCCGGTTCGGGTATAACGTTTAAGTGGTTTTTTGCGTTTTCAGCTCAATTTTTAGGCGAGCGTCCTCCGGTTCCACTCACCTGTTGCTGTCATTAACAGCCAGCCTTTGGCTCTTCTCATCTTGTCGGCTTCAGTTCTCTGTTTTTTTGGCTCTTACTCCTCTGGCTAACTGAAAAATTTAAAACATACCAAATATTATAAACTGTTGAGTTTTAATGTGATCATCGGACACACCCCACACACCTCGGCAGAAGATTTATGTTCTGGCAAAGTCGTTGAACGCTTGCCGAGTGAAAAATAAAGAATACAAAAGAAACCTCTCCGGCATTCTTTACCCCTTCGATGGCTTCCAATTGAGCTGTGAGCTCAGAAGTTCTGGATTTTCGGATATTGTCTTAAAATTCGAGACACGTTCCGCGATTAACGCTACTCTTTCCGTGCTTGTCATGAAAGTCGGAGGAGAGTTGTGGTGAATTGGGGGGAAATGGGGGGAAATGCCTCATGTAGAAATGCATTCTAACCAAAATTGGTTGTAGAAAGTGTTCTTGGTTATAATTCCCAATTCGGTTAACTTTTCAATTTTGTTTTCCTGAAGTTTGGTCAATGGAAATCAGTGAAATTGTACAGGGAAAAATATAAGTCGAAACCTAGACCAAGACTTTATTTCCATGGTTTTTTGAATTATATTGGAGACTGAAATGTAAAGATTATTACAGACTAGTATATGACAATATACATTTATTATATATTAGTATTGTTAATTTTAGTTAATTGTTTTATTATTTAAAAGGTATTGTCTTAGAATTTCTTATCCTTAAAGATACATAGAAATTTATAGGTATAGATAGGTAAATTTATAGACATTATTATTCATAATTAAGAAATTTGCCGTTTCAGATGTTTATTTAATGCATAAACTTTGCTTTTAAGCCCTTAGATTTTAAACAGATTTATATTAATGCATATACTTAGCTTTTAAGCCATTAGATTTTAAACAGATTTATTCTCAAGTAGAACACCTAAAAGTTTGTATGTTACACTCCTTGAGATCACACTTAAAAGGGTCTCCGCTAAGTTATGTTAAAAAATTATTAGCTAATCATGTAGCAAAGTATTCTGTTGGAAAACTAATTTTGATAAGAAAATCGAAAATAATAAAGTTGGAATATTACATTATAGTATACTGTAGAAAAATTAATATGTACACAAACGTCAGCATTTAAATGATGAATATCGATATTATAAAATAAGCTTTTAGAGTTATATTTATGAATTATAATATCGCCATGTCTAATTTTTTATATTAAAAGTACCTTGCCAAATCATAATTTAATAGGGTTTTTTCTTGAGTTTTTAACTGTCCTTTAATGATTAGCATTATTATAGAAATGGTATAGCTAAACATCAGCTCCATTCACTACTAAGCGATCAATTAACTAAATAAAATCGGTGTGCATTTTGCGCACACACTCATTGTGTACGGAGCCTTAATCAGCTTCACTTTCCGATTTCCGTCTCTCTGGTGTCGGGTAATTGCATAATTAGCTTTGGCAGCCTTCAATGTCACTTTGGTTTTCGGTCGGCGGCGTCGGCCTCACTTACGTAAGGAGACCGATCGCGATCGGTTGGGCGAAATTGAAAGGGTGGCACCAGCAACAGCAACAGCACCAGCTACAGTAGCAGCTACAGCAGCAGCGGCAAATAAATAAATACTGTGGCCACATAATAAACACAATGCATAATAACTATAACAAATTGAAAAGCGAACGAGAAGAAACTTTCCTTTCCCAATGCGTTTCTTGCGTTGAAAACTTAAATGCAAAACGCTTGGCTCGCAAAAGATCATTGGGGCATTGTAATTTGGCAGTCGAACGGCCAGCCAGCCAGCCGGAGTGGCAATGCAATTTGTTTCTCTCCCGAAAAGTACTTTTATTGTGCATTGTTTGCCGGCGCATGGGGCGTATACTTGATGGGCGATTTGGATTGGCGAGGAAGCTCCTCCTCCTCCTGCTCCTCTGTCGCCTTTCGGTTTATGCATGGCACAATTCGAGCCCATGAGTTCAAAGATTCAAAGCCGTTCACACCCAGTTTTGTGTTTTACCAAAAAGTGTGTCGTGCATTTTAAGTGGTGATTTGATTGGATTTGATTTGATGTCTCCCCGCCAGTCCTATTGAGTGTTTGCCATTCTGTTTGTCTTTTTGACATTTTGCGGGAGTGAGTGGGTCGAGTGCGAAGATAAATATCCGAGTAAATATGATAATGGTTTCTGTTTCGACAGAGATAACCATATTGATGGAAATGAGTTCCTCAATCGAAATGTCAAAGGGTTCTCGAAAAAAAACGTCTATAAGCGGTGAAGATTTCGAGTTGTGCTTATGAGATATTGTTGTTATCTTTATTTAATTGCGTTCTTTGTTCAATTGTTATTATTTATCTTCACAACTAGGGACTTTTTCAATTGGGTTTTAAGCATTTTTTGGCCAGAGTTCTAAACGGGTTTTCTTACAAAAAAAAAAGTAGGTAACGAATGTACATCTTTTATTCTTAATTAAAGTATTTGGGGATATTTGTCTTATGCAGCAAACTTATTTTCATTGTTGATTATTATCTAAGCCAATTTATTTAATTAAATGTCAGAACCTTCTTTAAGAAATATTTAAATTCAACCAAAATTTAATTTCTTTTTCTTTTATACTTAATATTTTTGTATGATTTTACTGTGGAGTTTCAAGAAATATTTTAATAAAGTTAATTTTCCACTTTTTGAATTATATAATTAGTTGTGTTAAAAGATACGCTATATACTTTGATTGCTTTTCGTTTTCTTAGAAATATTCGAAAAAGGCAATACATTTGTTTAAAGTTGCTTTATTTTGGTGTAGTTTTTTTTCCCAACTTAATCCCAACATCCCATTCTTTTTTAGGCAAACACGTGTTAGAACCTATCCAGCACTTGTATACAAATTCTGTTAAAGTCACAAAGTGCTCGTCAAAATAATGCAAATATTCTCGTGTCATGACTACCTAAAAAACCCACACACGATTAACGAGGCCTGCCACATCCATCAACTTCTGTTCAGTTTTTCCCATTCGTGTGTACACAGAGCCTGCCCATTTCCATTTCCATGTCTGGGCTGAAAGTTAAGGTCAGTCCAGCCATCAGGTGTCTTTGGATATTGGTGATAAATTGCCGTGTGCTAAACAAAGCTAATTTATGGCTCTGCTTTTTGTTTAAAGTCTCGAATTTAGTGCAGAGCATTGTTCGCAAATGAAATGAAATATGAACTTATTAATTTCTGGCATCTAATCGTTTACGGCCCACGGAGAAATCAGAAATCGGAGAGGCGAGCCAATAAATGATGTCTCGAAAAGTCGATATGCCTAGCAGGCCCGGCCTTATTGTCTCTTGGCCAAGTTCAAATTCAAGGCTAAGCACGATGATGACAAATACCGGCAAGTTGTGGCTGTTGTTATTTTTTTTTTGTATATGCCTTTGTTTTGGAATTAATTGATGGATCTTTAGACATGTCCGACTGCAGCAAACACAATAAAAAGAAGAAAATAATAACAATAAACGGAAACACAATAATGAGATAACAATAAAATTTGGATCTGGTTTAGGAAATTCATTTTTAATTCGTCTAGGGGGGCTTTAAAATTTATATGCTTTTTTAGTAGAACATTTGCATTAAATATTCATTTTGATGGCAACTCGTCTTGGCTTTTCCTTGAAATTTTGCAAATTTTTCCATCGGTTTTCAGCGAATCTGTGACTTTGAATGGATTTGTTTAAGACAATAAAAGGTGCCTAGAATCAAAAGACCCGAAGGTCGCTCCAAGTTCCCCCTCACACACAGAGACACAATGAGCAATTAAAATAAAGTTTTATAATTTAGCATTAACTCGTTGTTGGATGCATCATGGCCGTAAGCAAGATCGCCGTTGTCTGGGGACGAACTCTCGATTTCGTTTACATCTTGTTTCGTGCATATTTTTCGTATAAATTTCTTCGACGTCAGCGACGGGTTTCTTGATCGAAATTTATAACCCCAAGTGAGTATCTACAAAGCCGATCCGGTTGCTCGATAGAAACAGAAGTCGGTGACAACTTTTTGGCCGCCTTTTCGGTTTGCCATCATCTCTCTGGCCAGCTGGCCGCCCAATACGAGTTGCTAGTTGTCATAAGAAATTAGCATCTTCATGGTGTGTTATGAGATCTCGGCTTTTGGTACTTTCAAGGTCGACTTTTTTGCGGTTTATTGGTGCAATGCAGACCCACAAAAAATCGACGGAATTTCACGGAACCCAATGGCCCCGAAAAGCTGAAAAATGTGTAAAGTTTTTACGGCTCACTTAGTTTTATAGTTGGCTTGCCCCCTAATCGTCGCTTGTCTTATGAATTTATGAATTAATAATTGGCTGACTCAGGTTACTAGTTCACAGGAAGGGGAAGCAAGTTCTTAAAGAGTTAATTAAAATCATCGGAGCATATCTTGTATTAATAAAAGCTAATGTTGCCTTATTTTATTTATTTGCGTCTAACGGAAATAGTTTGCTTTGTTTAAGTGTTTAGTATACTTCTAAGAAGCCTTGATAAATATTAATTACATTTCTGGGAAAGGCTTCGTATTTTGCCGCTCAATATGTTTTTATTTTTGTGGGTTTTAAATGCGTACGATCTTTGCATTAATTTTATTTGTCGGATGCCAAATGGAAACCGTTTCTAAGAAGACTTGATAAATATTTATTAGGTTACTAAAAAAGGGTTAACCGAAAATGTAAGTTCTTGAAAGTGGCTTACTTTCCAGCAAAGTCTTTATAACTATTAAATATAAAAGTATTACATTTCCCACCATTTTATACGGCATTTAATGCCCTTGTTTTTATTATATATCTTCCATATTTTCTTTTTGTAAAGGAAATTTCTCCTGCTTTTAATTGCTATAATTTTTTTGTATATCTTTAACCTAAATCTGCAACTAACATGGACTCCATTAGGAGCTTTTTTTTATATTTTTTCTTGCAACTGACGACAGCATCTTCATGTCTCCGAGTCGTTGGCAGCAGGAGAAAACCGAGTTTCCTTTTCAGCCGCACTTAAATCAAAATCAATTTGTGTTTGTTTTATTTTGAAGCTGTGCTGTTTTTATGTGGTTGTTTTTTGCATTTACCAAAGCTCTTCAGCAAATAGGTTTAATCGCCCATTCCGGTTGGCCAACTTTCAGACTCTGACCTGAACTCTTATGGAGTTTAGTTCCCAGACACCGCCGACACTCGAGAGAAGCAAACAGAAATTATTATTTAACTTCTACCGCTGCCCTGGGACAATTAAGCAGATATTATTGTTCAATTTCTTAATTGTGGAAAACTGTGGGCAACGAAATGGAGAGTGAAAAGCGCCAAAATAAAGCGTTTCAGCCGCAAGATGGATGAAAGTAAAATTTCAAAATTTCATTTGTTGCTCTGCCTGTCTGCCTGCTGCTGTTGATGATGATGAAAGTAAAATCTTGGCTCAGTTATGTTGGCCATATTCGCCGATGCCTCTGTGTTGGTTGCTGTTGGTGTTGTTGGCTGAAGATGCGCAAACAATTTGAACATCTCTTCGCACAAACACCGATAGAAACTGTAACTGCAGAAATCGGGGGGCGGTAGTGATGCCTTCGTGGCCGAAAGGGGCTCCCAAAGAGGGGGTTGGCTCGGACCAACAATATACAAGGCGCAGAGAAATAATTAGCAACGCCTGAGATCATTTTTGTGTTTGCAAAACGCTCTTTTGGCCATGAGCGGTGGCCATTGGTACACGGCAAACATTTTGCTGAACTCTGATATAAGTTTAACACTATATCTCTAATTTTACTTATTTAAAATAAGTATTGGCACCCTTAAAAAGCGTAATATCTATTAATATTCCATAGATATGGAAAGTTGATTTACTATTCCTCAAATTTGCTGCTTTTTCCAATAAAACCTTTATAATACGCACAAATATATGGCCAAACTTTAGTTTAGATATGATTTCAAAAAGTTTAAGTGGAAATTAGTGTGACTTTTTCTAATTTAATAAGTTTATTGCAACAATAACATAATACAAATTCATTAAAAAAGAATTAGAATTCATTGAAAGAATAAAATTGAACTTAAATTAAATATTTTAACAATCTGTTGCTTAATTACTTAAGAATCCAATTCTTCTACAGCGTATTTGTCTAGATCTTATTTGATTCTTTAAAAACGACAATTTTCTTTTAAAAAATCTGCAATTTTGTTTAACCTGTAGCCCAAAAAAAGGGCCAAGGGCTTTAAGGAGGCGTTATGCTCCAAGTCGAGGTGTTTGACTTGCAGATGAGCGCTGAAGTTTCAGACAACTAACTAAATGCAAATATTCGGTCTTACCTCTTTGCACTGACGGTCAAAATTGGCTTTGTATAATCCACAAAAGGGCTTAACGTTTTCGCATTTGTTTTATCGCTGTATGCTGATTTTTTGACTAATTTTTCCAGCCGATTTTTTGTGTTAATTTAATGTGTTTCCTAAACGAACAATAAAGATTTAGCCTCATAAAAAAGTTGGCACTCACACAAGCCCAAGCGGTCTCACACGCAAAATCACACAAAGGCAAAAGTCATTTATGTTTTTCCTTTTCGTTATGCTATTTTTCTTTATTTTTGCACTTGTATTAAGTTGCTGCAGTTTTCTTTGCCTGTGTGTGTGTGAGTTGGTGAGCGCGTGGGCTTGTATTAGTGCACTTGTGGAAATTTTTATCGTTGTTTTGGCTGATTTTGTAACTGCCTTTGCGGTTACTTTGATTTAATTCACATAAAGGCTTAAGTTGTGGATTTATACGAGTATTCTATGCGTTCCGTTCACTATTATTTTGTTGGACACTGAAAAGGCACTGCATTTGGGATATTTCGTTTGATTTTCGGTGTATTTTTCCATATATTTCGATCACTTTTTATATAATTTGTCCAACTCTCTCACGCACAGAGAGATGCCCGCCGTCCATATATGTGTATATTTATTTATATATGCACCGATCGGATCGGATGGGATCGCCACGCCCACTCACTTAGTGCCCAGGTGTGCTGGCTGCCGTTCACCTGGCTGACCGCTTGCAGACTGAAATTGCAGATCGTGTATTGGCCAACTCGCAGCAGTTGGCACAAACTGGGAGTTCGGCTGGCTCTTGTCTTTTGGCTTTGTGGATTGTCTTTGGACTTGGCTTTTGCTTTGCTTTTCCCCACGAAAAGCTCCTCGGCTCGGCGATCGCTAATTTTGGTCCGTCTGCGCCTCTGAAAACGGGTTTATTGCCGCTTCGACGACGCTTACCACTTGCCGAAGCCGCTCCGCGCCGCCTTGCGCATGCGCAGCACGTTGTCACCGAACGAGCAGCAGCCGAGGCAGCAGCTGAAGAGAGCAGAGAAATCCGTACTCCGGACTCCGGAGAGCTCCGAGGTCCGGAGAGCCATACCTAGAGCTCCGGACCTGCGGAGATCTCTCTGAGCCAAGCTTTTCTTGCCTTGCTTTTCCTCTGCCAGCTCTCTGCAATCAGAGTGACTGGCTTTGCTGGCTTTGTTGACTTTGCCCTGACTTTGCCTTTGTTTTTGCTGCCTTTGCTCTGCATTTTGAGCTTGGGCTGCCTGATAATCGTGCTTAACAGGTTTATTGATTAAGATTTTTTCAGACCTTTCCTCGGCTTCTTGCAAAATATTGAAAAATGTAACAGAAATCAATTATGGGCTTATCAGCGCAGTTGGCGAGTGATATCAGTTTTATTATTTCTATTTCTGTGTATTCTTCTGTGATTACAAGTTCAGAAATGTTAGGATATATTCTATTAGTGTGCTTATCGGGATTTATGTATATTCAATTGTCACAATATTTAAGGATTCGTGTTAAACATACTATAAAGTTTACTATAATAAGAATAAAAAGTTATTCACATTCTACAGTTACTTAAAATATTTTTATAATTGTTTTAATCGTAATTTTTGTCAGGTGAAAGGTATTTTGAGTTTTATAGAAATTAAAAACCAATTTAAAGAACATTAGAATTTTTTTTATTTATACGTAATTAGTTAATAGTATTTTTATAGTAAATAATACAACAAAATATATGATCATTAAGCTTTATATATTAAGCTTTATAAAGCGTAATGATCATATATTTTTTTGTATTATAAATAACAAATAAATGTACTTTTTATTCCTGTAAATTCCAAACTATTATTAAGTTTTTACTTTTTATATGGGAAAGTTATATTTCCTTTTATCATTTTGCACTTCCGATTATAAGTTCATGCTTGTTGTGGCTTTTTCCCATTACTTAACGAGTTTGATCGTGATCCATTATCGATTTACCAACTAATATGCCTGTGTGCATTGTTTATTTTTAGTGCCTTAAATGCTTTTCCTTCTGCTTTCCCACTCGGCTGACCGCAATGACATAATGGTAACAATAACACAACCAAATTACGGTTACAGTTCAATTAATGAACCGCGTTTTGGGCCAAACGAACCAACGAACTCGGGCCATCTGCCAACGCATTAGTCACACACACAGAAATTATTTAAACGCCTCATGAATTATTGCGCATACGCCGCGTGGTTCGCTCGTTCGCTGGCTCGCTCGCCCGTTTGCCCGTTCGCCCGTTCGAGTGCCTCGCTCCGTTTGGCAATTAAATGCTAGCCGCAGTAGTTGGTCAAGACTGCACTTCCAGCTGGATTCCATTGACCGAAAACCCACAGATCGAAATTCGTTTCGAATGCAAAATAATGCAAAACATTTCGCGGCTCTCATCATAATGGAATCAATCAAGCCCCGTTCGCAGCGGCTTATGGCATATCGCTGCCTCTATTACGTCACAAAGTATAGCAGCTTTTAGTACATAGAAAAAAATAGAGACATACTTTTAGAAATAAACTAAAATATAATAACTGAAGTAATGTAGTTTAGTATGCCTCTCAATATTGTTTTTTATCATAAGCATTTCGATTAGGATAAAAGATTGTGACTTGAATTTAAGAACGAATTTCCGAAGGGATATAGTTATTTACTCTAAATATTGATGTTACGATTTCCGTGTACTGATGAGACGCAGGAGACTCCTTTCTGAAATCAAGTCAAGTTAAATTTGGATTAATTAAAATATAGTTTTAAATTCGTTAAGATTTTGCTATGCTACCTTTTTGTCTCAGTGCAGTGGCAGTAGCAGCAGTATTAATAGTAATAATGCTGCACTGCATCTGCGCGCTTGTTCCGTATGTGAAAGTTGAATTTAAGCACTAAAGCCCAACTGAAACGAACTGAACTCAACTTGCCGCTTAGCCTGCAACTGTCTGGGTATTCAAATTGGAACAGAGCCAGGCTTAAAATCTTAAGTAGTGTTCGTATCTGTATCTGTAGCATGCGGAATTGTCGAGTGCTTTATCGCTAACGGCGTGTGCCTTACATCTCGCGTCTAGTTACATTCAAACTCGGAGACCCCTATGGTTGGTTACACTAGGCAACAGGCTTTGAGGTATTACAAAAATAAAAAAAGCACCTAAGTGTGGATAACAAAATGAGTTTGTACATAAAATAAAGTGATATTTCAGTTACATATTAAAGACCTCTCGTAACTGTTTGATTATTAGACTTATTAGAAGTCCATAAATATTTAAAATATCAAATTGATAGTTTCATATTAATAATTATTTTTACAAGCTAAATATATTCGAAAGTAAAGTAAGTTCTTGAACATGTGTAGTTAGCTCACTCTTACTTTAGATATTATGGTAAACGAAAAGAAACACAAACAAATGGTCTAAATAAATCCCAAAAGACATTTCTGATAAGTGCCAGATTGGTAGTAAATTTTGTTAAACTGTAAAAAGTATATTTTTGTTGTCCAGTGCTGTCGGTGTATCTGTGCCCCTCTCTATCTGTGTGTGAGAATGGGAGCACCGTGTCGCCCGGCTCTGGATCTGTGTGCGTTGGCGACTGCCAGTGTATAAGTGTTTGTGTGGGTCGAACGGTTTGTTGAACCGGTATTCCACATTTGTTGCAGGTACCACACACCAACAACAACAAAATAAGTCAAAATAAAAAAACAGAGTCGGCACAACGTGTTGTAACTACTACTTAACTGGTCGACTAAGCACCAACCGCCGCCAGCTAACAACAATCCAGCGATCAATAGATCCAAACTATGATCGCTCGAGTTATGCCAGCTGATAAAAAGAGCAATTTGTTGGAAATATTGTTTTTTTTTTTCGGAGGGGCTGTCCGTGGTAACTACGTCGAATTGCCAAGGAAATGCAGCAAATATTAAGGATGGAAATAAATTAATCAAGTTGGCTTTAAATTAAACTCGTTACTACTCAATTTTAAATTATAAATTAATCTTAATTGTAAAAGTTACTTACTAATAACCAATTTAGTGATATAACCAATGAAATCCTTAATTTTTAATGATTACATTTTGGATATATACAAAATAAACATAAAACCAATAATATTTAACTGATAATTATATTGATGCAAATTAAGTACAAAATTATACTTAATTATATTAAATTTTAAATGTTCAAGGGAATTTAAGGAAACTTACAAGCTAGAAATATTTACAATTCACTTTAAAATATAATACTATTAAAATATAGAAGATGTACGAGAAAGCATCTTGTCGTTATATGTATGTAAGTATATCGTAATTTGTAACGACAAAAAAATGAAACAAAATAATCTTAAAAATAAATATTGCATAGGCTTACCTTGTTTTGTTAATGGTTTTCAATTAGGCATTTTAGCGTTTAAATCTTCTAATAAAAAATCAATTTCAAAAGTAAACACATTTACTGCGCTGTATTATGTTTTGGGCAGACAAAGTTATTGAACTTAATATTAATAAAATGGTTTTGTGAATCAATTTACATTAATGCGATTAACCTGTGGCTTTTAAATTGCTATATTTAGTATTATAAAATATTGAATTAAAAAATAATAAACTGAATATTCCGTAATATCTCCAAAAATTACATTATTTTACGATAACCACGTTGAATAAATTCCTTTCTTCTGAGAAACCATGTGTAATTCCTTTGATTACCTTTACTTAAAAATGACAACATCAGAGTGATGAATGTTTGTGGAGAAACCCTCTTAAGAAGTCCATAAAAAGTGTCTTTAATATTCCCCGTTTATGTTGCATTTCCTTGAGTGCAATTTCCAAGTTTGTATCGCAATTTCTTGAGGTTTTTTTTCTTTTGTCAAACAGCCAACTGTGTAATTAGCCCAAATTCGTGGAGACCCCACCCCAAACTGATTTTGAGTCATTCTTATTTTGTTTAAGCAAGAGAACCAAATGCTATGTAAAATTTGAACAATAACGATTCCTTCGCCCCTCCAATCCCTACCGAAATAAAAAGCGGTTCAACTTGTTTTTGTACAGCTCCTTATTGTTATTGTTTATTACATATAAAGATTGTGTTTACTCTGTGGCTTTTGCCTTTGTTTTTTTTTTCTTTTTCTTTATTGCCTTTTTGTTTTGGTTTTTTTTTTCTGTTTTTAAATGCAACTGGTTCGATTGCATCAAAAGTGGTTACATTCTCCTGACGGGGCGGGGGCCTTGAGATGTGGCTGGCTGAATCGAATTGCAATTCCGCGAAAAAGCACACAGCCGATTCAGCTGCCTCGATTGACCTTGTCGAGTGAATATTATTGAGTCGATTATAGGATGAAAAAGTTCACCACGAATCGGAACACCTTGCTCAGAGTGCTGTTCGATTCGGGTCGCTCCGGGGACTCCTGCCGCATTTCGGCGCCGTCTACCAGATGGGCGTCCAGTTCGGCCTCCAGCTCGGCGCCATACCGCAGGATGTACCACTCGGCCAGGAAGTAGATGACCAGCGTGATCATGGCGAACTTGAGGTAGATCTTAAATATGTCCAACACATTCAGCAAAAGCTGATATAGCAGCTCCATGAGGTCCATAATTGCGGCTCACGGTGCGTATACGTCATGCAGATACTAATATAAACACTGAAAAAGATGGAAAACACTATTCTTACTGAAATCAATGGTCTCAGAGTAGCTTAGAGTGCTTAAAAATAGGGTGGGGTCTCTGTTACTTTAGTTGTTTTAGGGTTAAACCAATTATTTTAAGCACTTGACAATTTTTGCAGAAAATAAAAAAGAAACTAGGGTTTGTGTAGTTAAAAGTATGATTTACTTCGTTCAAGAGTGCATTATACATATATGTATAGAAGGTTTTTCTTAAAACGTAGAAAAAATTTTGGGGTTTATGTGGATAATGATTTATGTGAAGTTAGGTAAACTTCAGTAAAATAAGATTGTTTTCCGTTAATTAAAATGTTAAAAAGCACCTTGATATATTAGTAAACATTTTTTATCGAGAAATAAAACATGAAACATTAATCTTCCTTTGGTTGACTTCTGTGCAGCATTTTTCAAAGAGCAACAGCATCAAATTCAGCTTATTCTATTTACTACCATATGCAGTTGCGTCTTGTGGCACATTTTTCAAAGTACATTGCTTGCCAAAGATGAAGGAAAAATATTTGTTTAATCCACTGAGTTGTTACCGCTCAAGTTTACCTGTGTTCGCCTGCGCTAGTCGGCCCGTGTATCGGGGATCGAAGTTTTGCGATTTTGTAAATGAGGTCGTGTTTGGCTTTGGTTGGCTCTATTATGCAATTGCCAGCTCTAGGTCTTCGTGTTGACGATGCACATTTCGCTTTCGGCGGCTGAGTGATGTCGCCTCATTTGCATTTGATTCGAGTCGAGCGGTGTTGATGGCCGCGGCACAAAAGTGCGTGTCTTTCCCGATATATCTCTCTCAATGGCCAGCCATTGGGCAGGCACCTTAATTATGTTAATATGTGTAGAGCATCCAATCTTTTGTGGCCTTTCTTTCCTTCCACCTTCCACCTTCTCTCTGGGCCTTCCGCCTTTCTTTCGCCTTTGTCTTCAGGCACCTAAGATCGCTGCGGCTCCCTGCAAACACGGGCATAAAAACAAATTTCGTTTTAATTTGATTGAAAATTAATTAGAGACTCACAAAAAGATGAACGGGTAAAAAGGGTAAACAAATTGGATTGCGAAAAAGTGGTCCGAAAACTGGAGCACGAGGTGTGACCGAATTGGGAGACTGGCGCATCGATGGTATGGAAATCGGAGGCTTGGGGCAGGTCGGATTACCGCATTAGCATAGAAAATGGTTTTTGGCTAGATTGAATATTTAATTGAAAAAAAAGAGACAAATGGGAGGGCAGAGGGAAACAAGATCGAATTTGTTACGGTGAACCTTGAATTAGCCGGGGATTTTGTAATAAAATATATTTACAGATCGAAAGAGAGAGAGGAGGATGATAATAGCGAAGGTAAACCGATAAGGTAATCAAATGGTTATGTTTTTTGACTCTAAAATTAGCATTTTACGATTGCCTACTATGAAATCTGAACTTAAGGTTAATGTAAATATTTAACAAGTATTTTATTTTATTTTATTTATCTAAAAATTGTTTATAATTTATATTATTCCCTTTAGTTAAATAATATTGAATAAACATTTATTTTTCATTACGATCAATTTATGCCAACTTTGTCTGTTTCCCTTTATAAATTGTAGCTTTTACTAATGGTGATTAATATCTATTCCTATTAATAAAACTCAAATTAAAACTTAAGAAATGCGTAATTATTAATTATATTAACATTAACAAAACCATCAATAATTAAGTTCAGATAATTTTCACTCTCAACCCATTAAGGCAATCAACTTGATGTATCCCAAAATAAACCCATTAAATATCTTTGCAGAAACGTTGACCTTACATATTGTTCAACAATTTTAACAGGTTAAATTTAAAATTGATTCAAGAGCAGTAACCTCTGTCACCCACTTTGTCTCCCGGTCTGACCCTGAACTATTATTCCACTTCAAATGTTTATAAATTCATAATGTTCGTAATTCGGAAGGGGTTTAAACATGGATCAGAGATCAGACAACTAATTATGCCACTTTACCTCCCTGATGACCCTGATAATGAACGTTCATAAATTTGTATATTTTTATGAGCTCATAAGTCTTGAAGAGTTCAAATCAAAATGGATCACAGATCTGACACTTTTGAAATATGATAATGAACTCTTTATGGGGGTAGAGGTGGGAAGAGTAAACTGATTCGATATTTTATGGATATATCGATGTTCTTTTAAGTTTTTTAAAACATGTGCCGGACTGTGAATAGTTTTCTTAAATGTAGTTTTATTATTAAACAAATTTTAAACCTTTAACTTCAAGCATTTCATTTATTATACAACTGTTGACAGATACTTTGAAGCGATAATCGATTCGTTTGTTTAAATTTCGATAGTGTCGATTATTTTGATAGGATTTTATTATGCCATCGATAGCTTATATTGCCATTAATGATATAATCTTGATATGATAACTGCCTTCATAAAATCGATAGTTTTAATATTTAATGCGATGGATCATATATATTTTAAGCAATTTATAAGTCGATATATTGTACCTACAATTTCATTAAGAAACATTTCGAATGAATGTCTTGGCCACCCCCTTTTTAGGCCCCGCCACTGGCCTGTGCCATCCATCAGCGGGCAGATCGACCATTCGAGACAGGCCGCAGTCAAAACCTGGCCGGAGATTGCATCTCTCGTTTATTTTTGAATACACTTGACAATCGCTAAACGCAAGCCGCCGTCTTAACCTTACCCACGACGACAAGATGTGATGAGATGAGGCAGAGCTCAAACTCGAACTCAAATTCAGAGCCAAACTCGCCTCTTCGGCAACTCGATAATCGCAGCAATTATACTAAGCACACAAATCAACTTCAACTTGGGGGGACCTGTTCGGAAGAGACGCCTCTCAGCTGGAGCTGGAGATGTTTTGCATTAATTTTCAAAACGCATGCGAAAAAGACGCAACATATTTATAAGACAGCAGCCAAGAAAACCCAAACTGCAGTGGCAGAAAAGGAAAACCAGTCACAGATGCGGATAGCCTTCGCTTCTGTGGGGGATTTTCGAGGGGTGGGCGCATCTTCCTGATGCAAAAATGGCAAATGCTGAAGTTGAACTGTCGCCTAAAGCCAGCGGAGTCCACTTGCAGCCAGATTCGGTTTGACAGGTCGTGCAAATGGGCAAGAAGAATTCGCAGAAGCCACCTCTCCACAACCACATCCGATGGAGGCGAGATGAGATGAGTGTTGCGATGAGATGAGTTCCGAGCGCTTGGCTGGTGCGTGGATCTACCGGTTTTTCGAGACCAGACCCAGACACCTTGAAAGACCTTCTGACATTTTGCCGACTCGGTTACCCTGCTTTTTTCTCGGACCCTGGTCACTATTCCGCGAAGCTTTCCAATAAATAAAAAGAGTTTCGCTGTGAAGCAACTATTACTAACTTCATTAAAGCAACAGAAGTTGTTTGGCAATTAAGGAAATTGTTTCTATAAATAATTATAATTATCCTATCAATGGCTTAGGTAAGACTTTAAATAATGTTTTAAAACTCAACAGACCAAAAGCCAAGGAATTTAACTGCCAATAAAAAGAAATATATAAAAATGGATAGGCTACATACAACATATAAACTTCTTCATTCAACTCATTATATTTTAAGGTGGCATGTCTTCTTTTTGTTATTAAATGTAAAGCAATAAATTAGATAAAACTCCTTTAATATTTCTTAACTATAGATAAATATATATTCCGTTTATCCCTTTACGCATTAAAATGATTAGTAACTAAAATACATATTAGTCGGGCCTTAATTTTATTTTATAACCTAAAAAAACTAGGCTTCAAGGTAAGTTAAAAAAATTTCAAAATTAAAAGGTATTTAAAACCAAAAAATAGTATTAAGGCTACCATGATTCGGTAATATTTTTGGAGTTGATTTCCTATTATTCACGGCAGCTAAAAATATAAAAAAAAGTACTTTAATTAATTTGTATTATTTTTTGGAATTCCTTGTAAAATTCCCGGGAATTTCAAGAGCATTTGGCTTCCTCGGGCCACAGTTAACGGCCTCCTCCCTTCTGGTTAATAAATTTAATTTGCGCAATTTATTGAAGACAATTTCAACATCAACATGAAGCCGAGTTAATGAAATAATTTCTTGTTTTGCTGCCACCACTTGCCCCTCTCCACCACTCTTTCTCTCGCATCGTATCGTATTTCGGTTCATATTTTGCATGAAATTCGCGTCACATTGTAAATTATTTAGTTGCATATTAATTAGTGGACACTTCCAGGCAAAACCGTAACAAAGCAGCAGCCGAGGGGCAACGAAACAAAAAGGGAAAAAATATTGTTTAAGCTCCTTACATAATTGCAAATGGTGTTAACTTGACTCCAGTTACCAGTTGTTGCCTCCGCCGTCGTTGTCTAACCCATTAAAAAACGTGAACCGAAACTGGGGGGAACGGCGCGAATGTGGGTGACCGGAGTGAATGGTCAAGTCAAGTCGAGAAAATGAACACTATTTGTGATTTACAGTGCTGGCTAGAGAGGGTTAAGGCGGCAGAAGACGGGTTAAGAGCGCCAAAACAAAACTGTGTCACCACACTGTGTGCCGCTTTCGGTTAATGACTGAAATTGAAATTGACTTTTAATTAGGTTTCTTGTTTTCTTGGCTTTAGTTTTGATTTCAGTTCATTTGCCTAAAAGACCCGATATTTCCGCATCGCAGTCGGAGGGGCTTATTTCTTATGCATGAACGACGACCGGCATTGCGTAGGTGTAGTATGTGTCTTACTACATATGAAGATATATATAATTACCTGCGATTATTTTCGCTTTTGCCGTACGCGGAAATGAAGTCTCCCCGTTGTGGCATACAAAACTTGAACTACTTCTTCTCTATTTCGGCTTAAACTCTTTTTCCCCTCATTTGAATGTGGATGGCATGGAAATGGCTCGGTGGAAGGGAGGGTAATGGGATAACATCAACGTAGATTAAAGGAGGAAGATAAACGTTCAACACCTCTTTCATGGCTTTGCCTACAAATTCAAGCGAGAGTTTCAGTAATTCATCACTTTTACTAGTCTTTAAAAAAAATGTTATTTACAATTCCTATACTTCATCCGTTTATTTTTTGTAAACCAGAAGCAGATTGAATGGATATAATCAGCAGATATTAAATGGGAATACTAATAATACATACAAAAACATTACGAAATTTATGAAGTAAGTATTTATTATTTAAAAGCAAGTAATTATAAAAGCATTTATACGATTATTATATGAATTATTTAATTTCAAAGAGTGATGTTTGTGGCTTGTGTTATGTTGTCTTACATTAGTTATACTACTTTTGCTTTTAATTAACTTGATATTTATTTCGCCTTATTATTTATAAGAGCAATGTTGTATTAAAAAGGAAATCAATAGTTAAATTGCTGAAATAAGGCTACAAATATGTTCATGGAAAGGATATATGGTTTAATGCGCCACTTTAGATCATTTTATGAAATGCATGAAGCCTTTAGAGTATTATGTGCTAATTATTATAATATGTACCAAATAACCTCAAACATAGACAGCCTTCCCAAACTAAAAGCTTTAATCTTAACTAACTTAGTACGTATGCAACCAAACATTCAGGCAGAACGCCAGTAGTTCATTTCCTCGCAAACTTCACCTATACTTTCTGCTATTGCGCCTACTAACACCTAACCCTAACAAGCACGTGCTTGGTGTCGCAAGGGCATCAACGTCCCAAAAAATAATGTATAGATATTTGACGGGAGGGCCAATATTTAAATAGATATTTTAACGTCACGATAAATCAATATAACGTGTGACACATCGGTCCAATAAAACTAAACTTACTAATGAAATACAATTTTTCGGATATGTTCCATAAAATCAAACCAAATCAACGGTATTTGCAATATTCAAAATTTTTATATATCAAACATAACGATATTTTCGATATGATATCAAACTTTACGATAATAGACCGTGACCATATATAATTTTTGACTTTTTCTCACGTTAGGAATTCCTACCTCAAGATACCACGGTTAATTTTACCATAATAAAACTGATCGATATTTTCCTCAAGCCTGCAACTCGGTTTTCAGATTTCTAAAAAAAACCCCTCCCATTATTTATACAAGGTGACCTCCCACGAACTTTCGTGAACCCCTTTACTGGAGATGCTCAGTCAGTGAAGGGTGATTAGCTAACTTATTATGTCGGCTTAGCGCCATTGTGCGCTTTTCGTCTTCCCATTTCGGTTTATTCAGTTTCATGGCGAGCATTGGGGCCGCGTTTTTGTGTACGTTTTCCAAAGTTGTTAGTAGGCTGAGCGAGCAGCTTTCCATAGAAATTAATTACGAGTGTTCATACTTACTGCCTTGCTTATCCCAAGCTCCTTGTGCATTTTCGTAGCATCGAATGATTAGAAATAAAATAAAACAAAATACAATTTGGACGCAACACAAAACAAACAAATTTTGGACAATTGCCAAAGCTTCTTCTTCTTACACTCTGATCGAAAGCTCCTGAAACATATGTTCAGCAGCTGATTGCTCTCAAGTTAAGCTTTAAAAATACTAAAGAGTTGAAGAGGGACGACTATATAATCATGATCTTTTATGCAGATCAGTCAAGCAGTTTAAAGCTTTCGACTGCTTAAAAATTAAAGATGCTAACTGCTTAGACTTTAGCAAGCAGTGCGTAAACTTGAAAGCAGTTATTTTTTCAAAATTTTATTTAATTTTTATTTCGTTTGTTTTAAATGAATATGAAAGGTGAGTTTGTGGATATTTAACAATGGAAGAAATGTGTTTTTGTTATTAGTATTAACAAATTATTTACAACAAATAATTTTGGGAAACAATCAAAAGACATAACGAGGAATTTAGCGCCAAATTTGAGGTTTTTGTGACAACAACAAAAACAACGAGCAAAAAAGAGTTTTCAAATGCTATAAGGGAAAAGTACAATTTGTTAAATGTTACATTAATGTTTTATACAGGATTTCAATGCAAAATAATATATATGTTTAGGAATTCATAAATGTCGCTCTTTGAAATATTAGATTTTCTTTTTTCAAAGACAGAAGTTAGGTGCACTTTGAAAATTTGCTCATAAACAAATTCAAACCAAAATGTTTAATTTTGTGCATTCAAAACTCATTCAATGGCCTCGATTATTTCATATTCTTCATCCAAAGAATGGTCATAATCGATATTGTATTTGTTCTTGATCTTGCTCTTGTAGTCCTTGAGTTCCGCATCGTTTTCGAATTTATTAGTGTTATAGCGTTGCTTGCCTCGCGAGTTGTTGTTGTGTGTGTTTTGGGTGTTGGAGCTACTGTGGCTATTGCTCGGGTTCTTCCTCTTGCCGTGATGCGGGCTATTGCTGTTAGTGCGATTCCTAGATCTAGTTTGGTTCTGGTTGCTTTCCCTATCGCTATGGCTAAGTCTAAGGGGCTTACTGCTACTGCTAGGCTTTGATTTTCTTTCGCTATTTTTACTAGATTTATGTTGCTGTTGCTGCTGCTCCTGCTGCTGCTGCTGTGATGATGAGTACGACGATTGAGGATTGGTACTTGGTGTGGTAAATCTCATGCTACCTCTAAAGCTATTTTTGGTCATTTTACTGTAGTTGCTGCTATCTACGATTCTATTGTTGCTGTTGCTGTTGAGTTGATATTGTTGCTGCTGCTGCTGTTGCTGTTTCTCCTGATATTGCTGCTGTTGTTGCTTTTGAAATTGCCGCTGTCTGCCTCCGCGCTGTGCTGTGGTTCCGTTTGCTGCTGCTGTCCCAATCTTATACTCATCATCGGCCTCATATCATACATCACTCGACGACTGCTGCTTCTCGGGGATGCGATAGAGCTCGTCGTTGTTCTGGTAGAGCTGCTCCGATCCGGCGCAGTTCACATTCGACCACCAATCGCAGACGCGGACAGCCTGATTGAAGACGGTGCCGTTGGGGCAGAGGAAGGAGTACTGGTGGCCGGAGTGGAGGCACCAATGCCACACCTGCAATAGGCGGTCATTATATATACTTTACATGGAAAAGGGTCTCCAACTTCACCTGACAACGCGTCTCTGTGTCCGCATAGTAGCCCGGCTGGCGGCCCTGACAGTTAAAGGCCAGACCCTTGGGCACTGCATCGTAGGCAGGGTAATCCTCGCCAGCAATATAGCCATCGATTTGCTGAAATAATAATTAAAATAAATTTATAAAACAATTAAGAATCACATATAGAATTGGGTAACTATATTTATTGCGCAGTCATTTATTTAAATATTTTTTAAGGCAATATAACACCGACATGAATACCATTGGCCCCCATTTCGCATATAAAATGTAATTATAATGCATTTAATAGCTATTCTCTCAACACACAAAATATGGAATTAAATTATGACTCCATTTGGCGGATCTCCGTGTGAATTATCTCAGCTCGCGTCGAGCGACCTTCAATTGTGGGTGGCATGTGGCAGGCACACATTGCTCAAGCACCAACAGCAAAATGAACTCTAAACAATAACAAATTACAATTTGAAACAATTGCCACACCAGCACACACACACACCAATTTAAAATGCAAATGCAGAAACCAACAAAAGAACCAGTGAGTGTTGAAAATTGTGCACTTGCAACAGTTGCAAATAATCGTGTGCTCCGAGTGTGTGCGCCATGTGACAACCTACTGTCAATCTCATGCGTACGAAACCATGAAAAGCCGAAAAGTCGAAAAGCCAAACAACCGAAAAGAGCAAAAAATAAAACAATAAAACCCCACACGACAGACACACACGTATCGAAGGCGGCGAGCAGATGGGATCCGACACTCGGATTCTTTTGTGTCGATGCAGCAGACCCATCCATACATCGGCTGCAGCCCCATGTTGCAGGTTGCATCCATCCATCTATCTTGATCTTGCCTCAATTTCTAATCCGAATGCAGTTTCCCATTGTTGCCGCCGCCGCCGCCGCCGTTTCGCTCAAATAAATCTCTCTCCCTTCGGCGGCATCTTCTCCCAACCCGCCAGCCGCCTTCAAGGGGTTAAGGGGGTTATTTGGGTTAATGCCGAATTTATGCTAATGGAAGGTGTTTCGACGGGGCACAAGTGATTGGCAATGTTCAGCCGTTTGAAGGGGTGGGAAAGGCCTGAGATTCCCCCATGGGAAATATAAGGATTTAAGAAAATTTTATGAGTTATTTAATTTATTTACTCTAGTTTTGTTGGCTAGTAGTAAAATAAGCAAAGTCTTATTTATTATTGTGAAGGATTCTACCTAGATTAATACCAGAATGTCTTCACAACATTCTCTCTTCACATTCTCTATTATATTTTGATTAAAATTCATCTTAAACATACCTTTTCTTACATTTAAATAAAAATTTGTTAAATTTACTTCAAAAATGTATTTAATATCTTCTCTCCAGTTACATAAATCTCTTCTCGAAAACTGTATCCTTAATTTTCCAAAGTGTGTACTCCAGCTCCCATTTGTATTGCATTTCGAGTTTGCACTGCCTTGTTTTTCGGCTTAACTTTTCTCAATCATGGCAATTTTCACGCTAATAACTGGGCTTCCCTGGGCTTTTTAACATTTTCAACGGCACCCAGAGACACCGGCAAAAGGCTGAAGTGAAACAACAAACCATGTTAACCGCCCATTGCCTCAGTAACCCAAAAAGCGAACCAGACCAAGTCCCAGTACCGCGGATCTCCCGAAGATGCGCCCCGCACACGAACAATTATTTCCCTCCACTCTCAACCTTTGGCCGGGCCATTTTCCTTTAAATATCAAACCAGACGAGACTGGGCCGCGATGGCATGAGAGTTACAACTGGAAAATGGTTAATTTTCCCTGTATTTTCCTTTTATTTCTGTTTGCCGAGCGCGGCTGGGGGGGTAGCCAAGGCTAATTGATAATGTAACACACAGAGGAGAAGATCGCCTGAAATGGTAAAAAGCGAATGTTGTTTGCACTCTTTATTGTGCCTAGTTATACACTAATATAGATAGGTATTTATGATACTATAAATATACAGGTTTACTAATGAATTTGTATGTAGATTTAATATATATATGCAGCTAATAAAATAGCAATCGGTTTGACCTAAAATTCAAAGAAATATTATATAATGTATAACAACTCTTTACAGTTTATCAACCTAATGTTATTGCAGTAAATAATAAGAATTAATATTTATTAAAGATATTTGCTATACATATTTTAATTTAATTGGTTGAGTAGCAAATGCAGAAAATGATCTGATATCTTTCTTGTGGCATAATTTAAGCACTTGAAATATTGTTGTTTGGTTTAGGAACTATTTGTTAAAGAGTTTCTTCCTTCTTTCTATCCAAACTAAAAAGATGATACTCTCCGTTTAGTTAGTGTATTTAAGCTAGAGGAAGAAAGACTCATGACGACACCTTTTTAGAAAGAGCCTCGGCTCCTATCCAGAGGGAGCTCTTTTTGTGTGCATTTCTGGCGGGGACGTGAGAAGTTGTCTAACACTTTGGCAGACAGGTTGTCTGCTTCGTGTGTCGGCTACACCCCCTGAGTTCCCCCCTATTTCCCAGCAGATCGCTTGGCCAGCTTCTTTTGGCTCTTCTGCACTTGCAACATTGCATGCGGCATGAAAGGAAGATGGCCAGAAGGGAGAAAGGGGGGCAGGCAGACAGCTCTTTTTTTGGCTATTTTTTTTTGAGGCAACAATTGTAATTGTTGCTGGTGTTGCTGTTGCTGCTTTTTGTGTTGCTGTGTTGTGGCTGCAACTTTGCGTGGGAGTTTGTTGTTGCTGCCACTGTTGTTGCTGGCTGAGATCCCAATCAAACAAGAGACAAATGGTGTGCACAATCTTTCTATGCGGAATGAATGTACGAAATTATCTCAGATGACACTTTTTTGTGTGGCGGCTGTTGCTCACATTGATACACCAAAGATATACACCCGGGCACAGCCAATGAAGTTGTCAAATCAATGTTCAGATACTGCCAGCGCCAAATTATTCAATAAGCCATTTCCCAAGCTCATAAAAACCCTTTTACACAAGAGATGTTTCTGCCGTGATGGCGGGCCATAAAAATGGTAATTGGTAAAGGGAACGGGGTCTCTGCACTTGGATAAATAAATGTTTATAAATGTAAGAAAATTGCCTTTGTAAGAAAGGTAAAGATGAGAAGTAAGTTTACATTTATTGCAGGCTGATTTATCCTTCAACTTCTTCATCAAATACTATGTTATTTTGTGCCTTACAATATTTCTAAGAGACCTTTATTAATCTTTGTATTCCATATTTCTTCGAGTGTGGGACTACATAGGATTAGGATTAGGATTACGATTACTGTTACTATAACGATTACGATCGGTGGGAAGAGGACTTTGGCTCTGCCCGACTTACCCCATTGACACAGTTCCCCGCCAGCATCGAGAGCAGTCCCAACACGACTATCAGAAGGCAGGGGCTCCTCCACCAAAACTGAAACTGAAACTGAAGATGTTGCTGCTGTCTGTGATGCTGCTGCTGCTGCTGCGACTGCTGTTCATGCTGCTGCGGTGATTTGTTCGCCGTTGTTGCCGCTGCCATGATGTCTGTTGTTGTTTTGTGATTTTTTTCTTTTTGGTAATACGTAATTTAAATGTGATTTTTTCGTATCTAAAAAATACAAAACGAAAATCGAAAGAAAACGAGTCGAGTGGGTTGAAGATATTAATTTTCTGTTTTCGGGCTTAATGCATTATTCGGTTTTTCTGCTATTTTAGAAAGGAAGCTGCATCTTCTTCTCCTTCTCGGCCAGTGCGGCATGTAATTTGATTTTATATCTATCGTACATGTCTATTATATGCCGCCAGAGGAGGCAACCGCAACTGTTAATGGACAATCGCGTATTGCTGCTGTTGCTGCCACGATGTTGCAGCTGCCGCCGACGATTGCATTCACTTTTTTTTGCGGGGCAGCGGATGCTTCTAATGGAACTTAATTGATAATAACTCCAATTGTTCATCTCGGGGTTAACGCTATTGCGCAGAATTCTTGTTTACAACATTGTTCCGTCATAATTTGGTTACTCAAAAGCTGACTATGAGTATATAGCTGATCGTTGAGCTAACGAGCTTTTTGTGTATTTTTTATTTTTATTGCATATTTGGAGTGCATTCTTATAAACATAATGATGCTCTTTGGATATTTATTTTATTTTTATTGGAAACGAACATCTTGAAAATATAACTTAATTATTATTTTTATGCATAGTTTGGTAAACGTTTGAAGTAATATTTTAAAGCACTTATATTGTGGGTTTTTATTGAGAAAAAAAACGGGGTTTATGAGTTAAATAATTATTGAATTAATGTTTATTAAAGCTGTTTGAAAATGTTTTCCGAAGCTCTACGGATTTATGAATTTATGTTAGTACTAGTTAAGTTATAAACAAAACCCCATTTGTAAAGCATTGAAATTTGATTAAATTATTGTTTTCATCATTCACAAATAAATTAATATCCAATTAATTAAACGACTTGGACAAATGAATCAATATATAAATAAATAAAAAAATATAGGAATTAAAAAAGGATATTCGAATCTTGGTAAAGAGTTTTAGGTTACTGAAATATTTGTTTTCTCGCTTACTTTTTTGTATATTTTCATTCACAATAAAATTAATAAATATCCAAATTTATTGACTAAAACAAATAAATAATTTACTATATTAAAATATAAAAAAATCTATATAAATCAGAAAACTATTTTTGTGGAAGACCGAAATCCTTTAAAGCGTTTTTAAACTTGTTTTCCTAGCATGCCAATATTTTCGCACTCGCTTTACGTTTAGTCTTAAGTTCTTCCCAGTTCTTTCTGCCTAAATCCAGCACTTTTTGCTCCTCATGGGAACTTATTGATTGCTCAACTCTGTAGCACAATTTGAATGCCACGCACTTTGCCGCCGCGCACGAGAAAAACACTATGGATTCGTATCGTATGGTATCGGATCTCGTACAAAGATCGGGACTCACTTTAAGGCGATGCGAGCCGAGGAACACGTGTGGCCGCGTTTGAAGTTGATGCAAAAGTTGTAAAAAAATTCGCATCAATTTTAGTTTTATACTCAAGAGCAGTGCACTCGCTGGGCCCCTCTCTGCAGATGAGCGAGGCTGCCAGCGGCCAAATCCACAGCGTCATCGCTGGAATTGCCAAAGAGCAACCTCATCGGGGCCGCAGCTCAGTCGCAGCCGCAGCCGAAGCTGGAAAACTAAATCATCGTGTCTCGTGGGGCTCTCCGAACTCCGAACTGGCGGGTATTATTCTCTCATTCATGAGTGCGGGGGATCTTTTCTTTATTTTTTGTTTTGGAACCTCCACTATGCCAGTGAGTCTCTTTTGTTTTGTTTTGTTTTCGCGGTTTGTTGATGTTTGCTCGGCTGTGTCGCAAAGCGGGAAAAAAATAATGAAAAAAATTAGTGCAAATTTCTGCTTATTGATGATGCCACTTGGCCAACTTAACGGCAATTCCATTTAATTGTCGCGCGCTTAGTGCGAAATTTTGCGTTCATTAGCGCTGGATAAACGAAAGACTTAGGCAACGAACTCGACCGTGCATTGATTGGAAAAATTTGGGGGAAACAACGGAAAGCGAATAACAAAGGTTATAGACAAAAGAAAACTAAAGAAATATTTAAATAAGGGAAACATTAAGTAAACAAAAAGGTTTCTTAATATTTTATTCCGAGCGCCGGTAGGTTTAAAGGAATAAACTTAAATCAAACGATTATTTTAATAGTAATTATTACGTTAACATTGTTTTTTTTTATATACAGAAAAATACAATATTAATGGTTATCAGTTTTATTTATATAAATTTCTCTGATATTTAATCTTAAGCTTAAGAAGTAAATTAATTCAAAATATATTATTTTGTATTATTAGTAGATTTCAATAGATGCTAGACCCTTTATAGGTAATAGATATAAGCAGTTTCTGCCTGCCTTGCATCTCTTTTTAATTTTTATTCCTAGAGTTAAGTTCCTATAAGAACGAACCGGATATATTGTTCAAATGATATTTACAAATAGAAGCTACTTGTAACTGATGGAATATAGTCTTTATTTTGATGGGGCCCTCCCAGAACTTGTACTCCCAACGGATGCTGCTTGTGCAATTCCGTTCGACAGCATTTAATTTCGATTTGCACAAAATTATCATAAATTAGACTAATTAAAATCGAGTGCTGCAATAAATTTTCATCGCTGCGGCGGGCAAGAGACATTCATTTGCTCTAGAATTGATGAAGTCGCAGCGTGGCACATCGCGAAGCCCGGCCGCTCACTTTCAAAAGATGTGCACGGTGGCAATCCGGTTCACCGCTCGGTGCGCTTCAATTGCCCAGACATCGACAGACCTGCGATCCGAGGCTGGCGGAGACCAAGAGACCTGGGACTGGAAAAGACCTGGGATCCGAGAGATCCGAGACCCGGCATTCTGGTTCACCTTCGAGAAAAGCGCAGACAATCGTCTGGCCGTTGCCAAACGTCTATCGTGGCTTAGTTTTCTTGATTTTTGGTTTCGAGAGCAAGTTTCGGCGTATCGGCGGTGTGGATTGTGTGAGAAATTCCCTTAATCAGCGCCAGTTGCACTGCACCAGTCCGCTGTAAATGGGCAATGGTAGTTGTTGCCTTATGGACTTCTCGTAAATATCTTATTATCATTAGGCGTTGGTCGTCGTCTCTCCCTCTCTGCTCCCCCCTAGAAATCGGGCTTCCATTGCCCAATTGATTGGCGGGCGGGCGATAATGCACAATTAATCGATCTAAGACGAGGCTTTTCCACCGCCTCCACACAATTTCCAATGATTTCACACGCCGAGTCGGCGACGGCCTTGACTTTTACCCAGCCCAAGGCCGAAGGCAGGCAGATCCATCATCATTATCATCAGCAGCGGCTTCTTCGTAGTTCATATTTTCTGGCTGGCGCTGAAAAAATGTTTAATACGTGACGAAAACAATGATCAAGTAATTATGTGGCTTATAAATGTCGGCTTCCCGTCGCCCCACGCTATGACACTTGGCGTCTAAACGCATTTTCCCTCGGCTCTTCCGTTTCCATTCTGTTGTCAGCCTAATGCCGTAATTTATTAAATTATTTTAGAAATGTTTTTTAATTCCCCTCGGTCTGGTGTGTGTGTGGAGAACTGGATTACGGTGCTGCTGGGTGCCATTACATCAGGGTCGCCTGGCGTTGACCTCTAACTGATCGCTTTTTAACCACAAGGTGCTTATTGTTTGTGGTTGAAATCAATAGGGTGGGCTGGATTCTTAATTAAATTAAGCGCAGTTAAAGTGCATTTTGATTCGTTGTAAATTGATAAAAACAACTGAGTTGGTTGGGGTATTAATCACCACTTCTAAGCCCTACATTAATCTAACCTAACTAGTCCAAGGCCCTGATGGAGCATCCTCTCCGAGTCAGTTCATTCATCAGTTGGCCCGGCAATGGCTCATCCCCAGCATCATTTGTCAATTGCTAACGAAATCCTCCCCACCTCCCAGAAAACCGAACGAAATTAACAAAAAATACTGGCAAACAGACCGCAAACATTTTGATAAACGCACTTAGTTCTCATTGTTCTGGTTTGGAGTTTGCAGTTGGCCGAAACAACAACAAAAAATTCCCTGCCATTGCACAAAAACAATGCACTTTGGGCTGTGTTCTCTTTTTTTTATGACTTTGGAACGACTTGATTATTGTGCAAATAAAAATTCTAATGACGATTTCGGCAACAAACAATGCAATTATGCAAAAGCCAGAAGTGGAAGGTAATTAAAGGCAGAACGGCGGCCGAATGATAATTATCGCGGCGCTGCAATCAACAATGGATATGCTAAGCAAGTTCCAAGAGGAGGAGAACATCCTCTGGAGATGTGCCTCGGCGGCACATGCCACATCCGCCAGAAGCCGAAGCCGAAAAAAAAGAAGAAACGAGCCGTGATCTATCATCACCAGTCTTTGTCTCGGCTTTGCGCAACTCCGCCCCTTCCTTCCACACAGCGCGGGCCCTCCGCTCTCAAAAATCCCACACATCATCTGGGCTAAAAGGTTTCGCTCCGCCACAAATTGTGGCAAATTGTCGATGGGTTTTGTAATCGAAACGCGAAGCTCCTTCATCGAATTTAGCAGAATTCCCCCATCGAAAGTGAATTCGCGAAATTGTTTTGTCACTCCACGGATTAGTTGAGTTCATTTGTCCCCAGTTGCCCAACGTTGATTGACACTTTTCCTACCTTTTTCGCTTACTTGCCAGTCATCCCTTCAACTGACTCTTAGAGTTGACTTAATTTATTTGAAATTTTGGCTATTTCTCTTGCAGATACTTGCCAATTTATTTTTTTTTATGATCAATTAGTGCTTAGGGAATTACCATAAAAAATGTGCCAATTTAAGTGGGTCACAGGGGAGATAATTGATGGAAAAACTAAGAAATAAATATCAGAAGTTGAAAATTAGTTTTCAGCTGTTATTTTTATTACAATTTGAAGATGTTATATAACAATTATGAGGCACTGATAAGTACAGTCTGCTAACTTTGTAGAAACAGTTTGTCAAGGAAGAACATTAACCCGTTCTGTAGAACTTCAAGAACTTCAGGAATCTCCGACAGTTTCAGCTTAGTTTTATGATGCTCCCTGTTTATCAGCGACACTGTCAGTTCTATTATTATTTATAACTGAAATTAGTCTCTATTTTTAGAAAATGCCAAGAAAAATTGATTGAATTGCCATTTGATGAATGGCTGATGTACACACACACAGAGATGTACAATTTACCGAAATTATTCAGCAACAAAGTGACAAGGGAAACACACAAAATCGAACTGCAGCTCGCAAAACCAATTACAAGCACGATGGCAAATGTGCTGTTGAGATGATTGAAATTAATGGTAGATCCATTCAAAAATATAAAGAGTCTACTGGCTCCAGAAGGCCAAAGGCATCTGAACCCCGGTCTGATCGGATTGCAAAGTTCACAATTCTCCTCCGCAGTGATGCTGTCGATGATAGACAGCGCTTCGGGGGAAATTTCATACAGAAAATGGCATGAATAAGCGAGAAAAGATTGCATTTCAAAGATACAGATGGTATACTGAGGTATACTTATGAAGGAGCTCGGCCAAATGCCAGTGGAGGCATAACGAGGTGCGAACAGGGTCAGCGCTGGCAGTGTTTAGAGCTTGTTGAACTCTAAAGCGAATCGAACGGCCAACGGAATCGACGACTCTCTGGCCAACAGAATCTGGTCCAAGAAGCAGGTAACAGGTAGCCAAATTGTAAGCCAAGTGCCAAAGTTTGGTCTGCCTGCCAGGGTTAGTTATGCAGTAAAGAGTGTCAGATTCCTTCTTTATTTATCAGAATTAATTGCAGTATTGTCTAGTTTGTGGAATGTTTGTCGAGAATTTATTTACGACTGTTAAGTGATTGTTGTAGACTGGTTAAGAGATTTCCCTAGGCTAAAGGCTTTGCATATAATTATGTTTCTAAATATTAGCTAAAAATAATGTTAATATTAGGCAAATGCATAAATAAATTGTTGTTTATTGTTTTAAAACATGAGCATCATTAACTATAGGCATTGAAACTATTTGTTATTTCACAATAAAATACACAATAAATATGTTGTAGGTAATTTTTTGTATAACTAATATAACTCATATTTGTATAACTATAAAAGAGGGTATATCGAGGAAGTTGTTTACTATTTGAACTTCTTTAATTTCATTTTATTTTCATTTTATCCTTGGGTACACAAGCTAAGTCAAGCTTTTATTTTATGCCACCTGTCACTATTCGAACAATACATTTGCATTAAACATTTAGTTTGATATATTAACATTAAACAATATTATAGTTAACGTAAATAATAAATTTTGTAATAATATTTATCAGTTGGTATATTAAAAGGCAGAACATTTGGAATAATATTAATATAGAAATTAAGATTAGAAATTGTCAGATTTAAAATTAAAGTTAAAGTGCCCAATAAGTTAAGATATATATCTTCGAATTAAAGTGTTTCGTTTCTAATATTTTTTAGTGTGTTGGGAAGGTCTTTTCAGTAGCGAACAGTTTGCATTTTTATCTGCCGTTTCTCTGTATAAAGTCTTCAGATATAAATAAAAAGAATTTATCTTCTTTTCGTAGAACAGAATGCGCTGTTTTTTTCTTTTTCTCTTTGTTAATACAAATTGTTAGGGTCAAAATAAAATGAGTTCCTTAAAGATTAAATGTTGTTCAAACTTAAGCTTATTCTTTTTGTTTATAATGGTTTAAGTAATACATGTTCCAAAGTCTTAAGTGTAATAATTTATACCATCTCAATAATTACCAAGATGTGACACATTTCATTTGTTTACAATTCATGGTATAATATATTGTAATAATTTATATTTCTTATACTCCTAGCTTAACAATAAACAATCATTAAGACGGATAAGCACCATCGCATGGCGTTATCTTGGAATCGCCAACAATTGCTGAACATTAAGCATACGTCATGGGGTCCGTTTGTGGCTCCAACTTACCATTCAAGTTTTTTCGCTGCTCGTAGTTTTTCCTTTATTTTTCGTTGTTGTTTTCCGTTGGCTACCATTTGAATTGATTTTCGCTTTTATGCCTCGAAATTGGAGTAAGATTGGAGGCAAGGTCAGCGGCTGTTGCTCGATTTCTGGCTGGCCATCTGCAGAAATGCGATGATCATGGCGATGACTGAGTAACCGAGCAACCGAGTATTTGAGTATCCGAGATGATGACGTTGACGTCTCACTCTAAGAACAAACAACTCGTAATTGGGTCGACTTTTGTGTACTCGAGTAATCGCAGACACGAGAAGGCAACTGCAAAGGCAAATGCAAAGGCAAAGGCCTGCGCAAAACGGCCGAGTCATAAAACTGAGAAACCTTTATCAAACGCTTCGCTGATCCGATCCGAACCGACAACTTCAATGTTGTTCGTCTCTTATTTGTTATTTGTTATTTTACATTTGCTTTTTTCTTGTTACTGGCCTGCTGGCTTGTTGTTCGTGTGAACTGAGGAAGGACGACCTTTGGCACAGACTCCGACTTGAAGATGACACCTTCGGCCGGAGTTATCCGTTTCGTGATGCCATTGGGAATGACTCAGCCAAGATTGTTTGGCCGGAATTGATTTTAGTTTCGCTGAATATTGAGGCTCTCATCAAATTGCAGCTGAAACGAGTTTGGCATTCGCGTATTTCAAGCTAAATATTCATTTGTTTTTTTTCGGCGAATGCTCGTAAATTGTTAATGTTGTTCCAGCAGGCGTGGGATTATTATTGGGTGCAAAGTTATTGCCTCGCCAGGGAGATGGATTGTGTGAGTTTAGAAATTTGAGCTTATAAATGTTAATCGATTGGCATTTGTCCGGGGTATATTGAGGATGTTTTGGCATTATTTATATTATAACCATAATTATGGGTGAAGTTTTTATAACAAAGCTACCTTGCTCAGGACTCTCGAAAGCTGCAACACGAATTGAGTTATTTTGGAAAGCTCAGGACTTTCACTCAAAGTTTGCTATAAAACCAAGTTTCGTAATTTTAAGTCTATCTTTTAAAGGCATCTGTAGAATTTGTATTTATTGGGATTACATTTTTATTAGTATATTTTTTTATTATTTTTTATTAACTGTTTTTGCTCTTTATTGCTTGGAAAAATCACTTTTACAGGTTTAACAGCGCCACCTGGCTATTGAAAATTTGCTTCTTATTTGCAGCCCAAGTTACTCAGACGAGCTTCATAAAACATCCGCTGCATAGTTGTTTGGCGCTAAACTAGTTATAAAAAGTTATGGAAAAGTAATCAGAATAAATAAGTTCATGCTTTATGGATAAGATTATAACTTAGATAGGATTTTTGCCGATTTGAATTAAAGAAATAAATCAAAACGCTACTTTCCTACATTGTTTGGAAAATAAAAATCCGTTTAAAAGATTTTCAAATGAAAATTTGAACAAAATTTACAATTCCATTTAAGAACAACAAATCTTAAGTAAATATTTAAAATTCTAAAAACAATATGATCAATTCTTAAACAACTCAGAACCCCTTTAATTTGAAACTTCTTCTAGCATATGCTGAATGTAATATTAACTAATTTGGCATGAAAACTTATATTTGCGCAGAGGCGATAGAGAAAACAATAATGTTTTATTAAAGGACAGTAGACCAACAATAATCGACAGTTAAGAACTTGCCATTTTATTGTTATATTAAAACTAGCAACAGAATTATTTTTTTTTTTTGTATTAATAGAATTAAATGTATTCCAAAAGCAATTGCGAAAATAGGTCACATCAAATCAAATAGGCTTCACTTTTAGAAGTCAGAAGTTGAATTGTGTCATCATATTTTAACGCAGTGAAATAACGTACAATATAATCCTGATCAGCATCACAAAGCGAGTCGATGCAGCCATGTCCGTCTGTAGTCTAGATTTGGCTTACGCTACTTTCGGGACAAAATATTCAAGATTCTGGACCAAAAATCTTCAATTCAGACAAATTTGTCTATCAGTTTACCAAAGTCAAAGGAAGAAATAAGGCTTTGATTAGCAACAGCATTCACCAGTGAGCCTCCTCGTCCCCATTATAATGTTATTTATTATTCATATTTTATTAGTTAATATTATTATTATTATTAGTTAATTAATAGTTATTAGTGAACTGTAATGATTTCCTTCGTAATCTCTTGTGCTCTCACTTATTAAATCAATAAAAAACAAGCCCCAAGAAAAACTCAATATAAATGTATTCACATCTCACATTTAAGTTTCATTTACAGAAACCACTTACATACTCTGCCGGAGCTTTGTCATTTCGTAGGGATTTTCTTTGGAAAATACTCGTAAACAAATCATTTTGTAAACAAAAGGCAACAGCAGATGTGGCACTTGCCCTTTTGGCCTGCCATTTATGCCCTTCCCGTCAGTTTATGGTTATGAAAAACGTTTTGATGCTGTCTGAAAAGGTCAGGGGTCAACGGGAATCCACAATCCACTTCCATTGCAATTTCATTGTGAGAGCCATAAATATTACCTTCAGCCTTCAGTCGGCATTGACACCTTTGCAATATTTATTTTTCAGGTTCCTCCCCTGCCTGAGATCCCCATCAAATATTTAGTATTTTGATAAACAAATAAACACATGAATTATAAATGGGCGAGCTGAATTTTTTCCAAGGCTTTCCGCTCCCTCCCAGGCCGAGTCAATGGCAACAAGTTGAAAATTGAAAACGGAAAACGGAAAACTTTTGCAAATATAATTGTAATGAGCGCGACGAAACTTTGGCCAGAGAGCCTAGTCGGAAGTGCTCGGCTCCTTCGCTGTCCTTCTGTTTCTTTCCACAGACTGTCGTTGATGTTTAATGGTCTGTATGATTGCCCCAGAGAAAAAGGGGAAACTCCCCCCAAGGTCGTAATGAAGGCAGACAAACGCAATCGGGCAGCATCGCTTACAGATTGCATTTCCTCCATCGCCAAGATGATTTCTTTCTTAATTTGGTTCCTCGATTTTCTTACTTTTTGCTACAAGAGACAGAGATATTTCCCAAGAGTAGGAAAAGGTCATTACAAATAAGTTTAATAAGCGGAAAACTGAATATAAACTAGAGGTGTTGTTTATAAAAATCTATAAATTATAAAAATTATAATTTTTATAAGTACTTTCTTTCTCTGCTTCGGGTTGAGATACGAACACGAGCAAACCAAATCCCTCTGTGCAACATTTTCAGCAACTTTGAGCTCTTGTCAATTGCCAATTATTTTGGCTTATCAGTGTCGAATCAAAAATGGCTTACAGACAATAATGGAAATCTCATTGAACTATTAACTCTCGTACGCATCTCCCTCTCTTGTTACGTCCCCGACAACCAATCGTCCGCATAAAAAAGCGCAAAATTTGTGAAATATGTGCAAATGTCAGCTTTTCAATCCGAATCAATAAACTTTGAATGACACGCAGCCCGACGAGGACTGACATTCGGCGAGGCGGGGAGCACGGGGATGTTAGGATTTAGGGGCGTGGCTACATTGTTCCAGCCCTCGAATCCACTCGAAATATCCCTTTCCGCCGCTCAGTGCCCTCCGCTCGGTGTCACATTTTGCATGATTTTGCTGACAGAAGTTTGTTTGTTGCCTGTTGACATATGGCGGATATATGTATGGGGAAAGTCGTGGGAAATCAGGAGGGGGTGAGAGCGAGGGGATTGCCGTTTAAATTACGAAATCATGCACGAGGCTGAATAAGGGAATAAGGAAGCTGCTGGCTTTTGAAATTATAGTGCATTTGTGTTTTGTAATTAGACCCTCAAATACCTATCGATGGCCCAAGAGGAGAGGGATTCTGTATGAGTGTGTTTGCGGTGCTTTTTCCCAGTGTACAGTGGCCTAATGAGGCAACACTTTTGGCCAACAATCTCCCCTACAAGCCCCACGCCATAAACAAAAAAGACAGCCACAGTGTTGGCAACCAAAAACGCCTGTAAAATGATCGACGTTCTACAGCTCTCCGAATTTCTCTGTGTGAAATGTAATCGGCGGAAGGAATGCACTTCATGGTTTCTATTCCGTCTAGACTTGGTTCTTTGATTTGATTTTTGCTGAAATTTGGCTTTAGGGAATCCTTTTGGTTGGTTGGTTTACATATTTCATTTGGGAAATTTGTCAATACAGAATACTATTATCACTGGAAATTTATTTATTTAATGTATTTATTATTATAAATAACCTTTGTTACAAATTAAGAACTAATTAAGTAAGTCAAGTGCTAGCTACAATATCCACTGACTCGAAGTACCTTTGAAAGATAGTATTTGGGAAGCACATAACGATTCTTAGAGTTATCTATGGACTACTATAAAATAAGTATTTTTTTGACTTAAAATTCTTCAAAAAATTTCAATTTAATGAAATAACTAAACGATTTCTGATAATATATATATATGATATATATAATTTAACTTGTTTCTTTAGAATACAGAGTTTACTTTTAGTTATATTTATCTTAAGGCAATTAATTGAGTATTTACATTTTAACTTAATATAGCCTTTGATATGACGATACTCCTTTTTAGTTGTATAATGCAACTAATAACATATATTCTGAAATAAAACAAAATTAAAATATCACTAAAAGTGGGATATTTCCGTGCCTCTAAGCGCAAAAATCTTTAATCAATCTTAAGTGATGGTACAAAAAATCCAGCTAGTTTTCCATTTTATCCTTGGTACCATCTATGTCCTGGCAGTCCTGGCCTTGCAAATTGACATTTGAGCTGACATATTGAGAAAAGCAGTCCTGCTCCTCGTTCTGGCCGCAACTTCAATTGATTTGCCGAAGATCTGCAATCGCAGTCCAAGTCTTTCGTGTTGCTGTCCTTGTGGCAAACACTAGGCAAAGGGAGAATAAAAAAGGCAAATCCTGCCAAGTGGCCCACAGCACACAGAGATATATGTATAGATATAGCATATCCTGTGCGAGAACAAGATGAATTGGCCACTGCGATGATGATGCGTCAATGCATGCAAATTTGTTAGCCACAAATAAGTTGGGCCCAAAGTGGTTTTCGGGTTTCGCACACTGTTAAAGTTACACAATATTTTGCAGTTCTTCCGGGCGTAGCTGCTGTCAATGGGAGCAGTGATTTACATAATATGGCCAACTGGATGCAACAATTTCCTGTGTGCCCCAGATATTTGCCAGCCTTTGTTTGTTGTTTGTCATTCTTCGTTGTCATTTTATTTTTTTTTTTTTTTGTTCGGCTGTGGCAAAAGTTATTAGTCAGGAGGTGAAAAATCAATTCGATGGGGTTTCCAATCAAACAAACATTTCATTATTTCGTCCTGGCCAACAACTAAACCAACACTTGGCCCGTTGTCATCTGCCAAATGCAAAATTCACCGACAGAGACACAACGAAATTTGCGGCTCTTCATTTTCCACATATCTGGCAATTGGCCTAAACAATTGGTAATAGGATTTCCCCCCCTGTGTTTTTGCCTGTGTGCGGAAATTGATTTGGCTTAGCACACACACATAGACATCTTAATTTCTGATTGCTTTGCGGTAAATCGAATGAAATGTCCAGCCACTTGGCACGCAAATTAACTTAAACAAGTCAATAAATTTAATTAAGTAATTAATTTACCAGCTGCAGTGGCCTGCTGCTTGTGGGAATTTTTAGGCTCCAAGGTGGTCACCTTCTGCTTTTCCATCCCCGCATGCACTTGGAGGAAGTTGGTGAAAGAACACGTACTTTTTAGGAGAGAAAAAATGAGATCATTAATGCTTTTTCTCTTAGCAATTTATTCCAAGATGAACTTCAAAATTTTACGCGTTCTCAGGATTTATTTATAATATTTCTTCTGATTCAAGAAATATCAATTATATATTTATTAAATTTATTATTATTTGCTTTTGTTTCAAAGGGAAAATTAAACAAAAAATAAAAATACATAAAAAGGCAAGTCACAGAAGCAATTGAGAATTTGTACAAATCAAACATGGTATACTTTTAAGCAGGTTAGTATTTTAGTTGAAATATCTATATCTGTCTTGCCTTCTATGATAATAATTAATCTTGAAGTACGTTTTCCATTTGATGTCGCTTTGCTTTTGATTTTTATTTCGAGTGCCTTTTGTAACCCAAAATATTCTCCATTTCAGCGTTCTCTGCTCTGCTGTGCTGAAATTTGTTGCATACGCATAGGCGCTGCCCACAAATTTGATGACATGTGTCGGCCTTCAGTCCTTTGGTCCTTCGACTTGCTCCCTTTCTCCCTTTTGGCCCAGTTGATGTCTTGTCGGACGAAATCATGGTCAATTTTATGCATGTCCTTGTTGAACAACAGCAGGCGAGAACTATGAATAGTCGGTAGGATTGACAAGTGTTTAGGGGGAAGGATGCTTTGGGGTCAGGAGGCGTCGATGCAGGGGTGTTGTCCTAGCCCTGTCCCCTGCCGGATGTGGGCCAGCAGTTGATGCGGCTGTGGTCATGGGTTGACTCCGCATGATGGACGTCGGTTGTGAAGCGTTCTCCTGTAATTTTCCCCTTTGAATTTGTTTACATATGCAAATGTAGGAGAGGAGCGATGGCCGAGTGTTTTGGGAACTGTTCGCTTGTGAATTATTCAGATTCAACTAATGTTATTTGATAATTCCACAGAATTTGATAGCCAACCATAGATTTCCCTCAGCGAGAGTTATCATTAATAGAGTTAATTCTTACATGAGAGTCGTTGCTTTATTGTAAGTTAAGTCTAGAGTTAAAAAAGATGAACATTTCACAGACAGCATTATGATTTCCCTCACAACTCGTTCAGCATCCATCATCGTTTTACATGCCGCATGCGAATGCATCTTCATTTGATGGCTTAACTGCATTACCATTTATCAAACCCACTCATGGGCTTCCTCTTTCCCCAATGGAATAACACACTCCAATTGCAACTTAATCATTACTAATGGCTCGGCCCCTGGAATATCTATCTGCTCTGATTGGTAAATAAGATTTCGGCACTCAGATGATGCGCTACGCCAGAAATAATCCTGCAGTTTTGACTGCCGAAGGAGGAGGCAGCGGATGGTGCGAGTGTGCAGTGGGAAATCCATCTGCAATTCGCAATCCCCTCCGCACTGCAGGCTCTATTAGGCCTAATCGCAGCTAATTTAGCTACCACAACCGACGCACAAACACAAACGCAAGCCCGAAATCAGGGGCGCAGCCAGGACTGCTTCACACAGGGAATAGCTTATGGATCTGGGGATCTGGACAGCCCCAAACTGGTAGTTGGTGGCTGCTACTGATTCTGGTAACTGGCAACTGGCAGCGGAACAGATGCAATCATAAAATCTGTTCGGAGCACAACCAACTAACTCGGCCATTATCCCCCTGGGTGGCCACTGCCCAGGCGGAAGGATGCGGATGCAGAGCGGTGGCGGGGGCTGGGCAGGAACGGGATTCAGGAATTCTGGGTTACGAAGGTGGTTGAGAAATCCCTGCTCATGACAAATGTTGCAACTGCCAGCTCAAGGGCGGCTTGCTTTGGTCAGAAGCGAACAAGGCCTTCAGTTTCCGATTCAGAGATGTGACCCAGAAAAGGATAAAATATATACTAAGAATTGATGTTTAGGTGCTTAACTTTCTCTGAGTTGAATCTTTCTTGTAGAGTTTAATATGAAATTACAATCGGTCACACAGGAGCTCTTTATCATTTAATAATCATATTTGCATCACTCAAGTTAAAGTCTAAAGGAGATATTTATAAATAAATTAAACATTATATAACCTTGTTGATAACCAAACTCAATTGACGATTACAAGCTTGTACATTTTGAAACAGTACTTTATCTGCCATATAATAGTTTATATATACGGGGGTGCTACAGAAATTACCAGGGTTTGAGCCCTTTTAAAAGGCTTCCAAAATTCTTCTACAAAACTGTACAAAAGTTACACTGAATTAGAAAAAATAAAAAGTAACATTGCAGACTATTAGATGGTCTTCTAGGGATTTTTAAGAACCTTGGTAATTTTTTACTCTCTTCACTCTTAAACATATTTTTTTTCTTAGCATTTTTGAAGTTATTAATACTGCCACTAATTTAATCAGAAGCTTGTGTATCTTTCTGATAATGTATACATATGTTGTGTTTAGATCCCAGAACTAGTTTGGTAACCAGTTGGCATCGCACTTCCCAACTTCAGACTCCATTTGGGCACAGCTTCGTCCATTCTTATCGAATTGCAAAGCGAGGAATCCACAGGCAGCCGTCGAGCAGATTCCGAGCCCGGAGGGGATGCCCCTTGCACATGCTCGTACCTGCTGAAGTGAAGACCCGGCCAAGTCAGGCCATTATGAAGCCCGGTCATAAATGCTCTGTTATTCTGGGGAGAATTTGGACTGAGCTCCCAGCCCCAGCCCCAAGCCAACTCCCACCGCCAGCATCCCCGATTTCTGCAGTGGTCGTTGCTTTTGGACATGCGTAATTAGGTTTGTTGTTGCCACTAAATATGCGTGTCAAGTTTCCAAAGGGGGAGGATTCGGAGACGCAGTGTGCTCTGACCTGGCAGCAACGTTCCTAATGTCCTTTGACTGCAGGTGGAAGGGGGAAGGCGGCAGGCAGCGGTGGGGTGTCCTGCAGCGACGTCTGATGGCTGCGTAAATCAGAACGAAACCTCATTTCCGTTGCAGGCATTTCACACCCTGCACAGCCTAATTTCGGGTTTTGTTTTAATAATCATCAACTGTCATCAATGCTGGACACGGGAGCCCATCATTTCGGGCCGGTAATCTTCGGGGAGCGAACTGGATTAGTTGCGGCCCAGTTAAGCGCATTGTGAAGCTGTCAAAATTGAATTGGTTATTGAATTAATGCCCTAAGGCAGGTGAATTTAAGGTGCAAATATAGAATAGCATTATATTTATCTATTTGAATATTGGGAGTAGCATGCGAAAGGATAACTATCTGAACATTTTGTTAAGTGGTGAATTGGAAAATATTTTCTGGACCATTTTGTTCAGTAAATCTAAAGATTAAAAAACACTGTGAAGCTACAAAAATCTATCTGGGATTGAAATCATTTTAAATGTGCGCCAAAATAGTGGTCCTTCCAACCCCTTTATAATTTGTTCTAAACGTAATGCAAATAATACAGATATTTTTAAAGAACTGATCTACCTTGTAGGATATATTTCTAATATAGAAATATCATCAGCTATCTAAGGTGCTTCTGATATCACTAAGGTTTTTAAAAAACTTTTAAATGTGTCTAAGAATATGAAATACAATTAATTAGTAAGGCACCAAATTTAGTGGAATGTTGTTTTTTAAAACGATGATCTTTAGCATAATTATATACACATTTTAAATGTTTTAAAAATCCTAGTGCTATCTGTAGCACCCTGTATATTTTTGACTAATTCTACTTAATTTTTGGTTATGTTCTTTACTTTTCTTCTGGATATTATGAACAGTTAAATATATATTTATAAGGAAGATCAAAGCTATTGGAGGTGCTATATATGTAAATGAAATCTAAAAGAATGCAATTAAATTCTTCTTCTTAATGTTTTTTATTATAAAATGTAAAATCTTAGTAATATTTGATTAGCTCTCTGCTACCTAAGTGGCAATTTAATCTAATCATATATCTAGATCTATATTATATATGTACATTTCCATTGGGTAATTCATTTCTCTCTTGAGACTAATAATTTAAACTAAAATATAAAAATGTTATGAAGTAATATTATTGTTGCAAACTAATTTTACAGTAAATTGTTTTTACGATGTTAAATTTGGTAGAAATGTTTCGAATACTTCTTCAAAGGATTTCTAAAGTTCTGTGGCTATAAGTTAAAGATCATAACATTTTGCTTTTAGCTTACTGCACCTAGTTTGTTTTATTACACTTTATAGCTAGCTTAAAGTTTGGAACTCTGAAGCTAAACCATCGTACCCTTTTACAAAAATAAATATTTATATAAATTAACATCAATAGAACCACCAATACAAGCACCAACACAAACACCACAACCCAAGGACACCAATACTGGCACCAGCTTGACACTTGAGCGGCACTCGGCGTAAATCGCTTGCGACGCGACTGTACTTGTTGCTTTTCGAATTAAGCACTGCCTGAAAGTATGCAGCGCGAATTTCACAAATGGCTCAAGCCGAAGCTCCGGCTGAAAACTCCGGCAAATGCATTTTCAATTAAAAGTGGGCGGAGGTGGGGCAAGGAGGCGCAGTGGTGGCTAAGAGGGGGCAGGGGTGCCCATAGTTTGTCATTCCATTTGTTGCTTTTTTAATTGAATCAACTTTCGGCAGATAGCCCGAAGCGCCAGGAGCTGCTCTTCGCTTCCAGTAAGAGTGGTCGAGTGTTCCATTGCCACTGCATTCCGCGCTCTTTCGCTCTCTCCGCCTGCATTCAATGCGCTCTTAAGGCCGCTGAGTCCTTCAACCAGGCGTTCAATCCGCTCTTAGCTGCATCGGTTGAAAGGGAACGGAGAGTCAGACAGAGAGTGAGAGAGATTGAAAACCCTGACCCTTGACAACATAAATTTTATTGTGTGTTTTCTAAGGGCAGCGTTTTTTGTCAGCTATTCCTTTTTCTTTGTTTTTCTACCTGGTATTTGCAGGGTATTCGGAGTATACTGGTTAACCATAAATTGGAAAATCCTTAAAATAAGTAAATTAAAATACTAAATAAAATACTAAAATAATAAAACTACTAAAAATCGTAAATCTCTTATTTTGTTAGAAATTCAAATACCAAAGGCAACTAAATGCATTGTAAACTTGCTTCAGTCTTAGGAAATTAATCTCTTGAATTATTTCCATCAAAAGGAGCAGAGAAATGCTTAGATGAAAAGTGTTCTAGGATTCATACAACCAGAACTGTAAGTTGCTAGGATAATCTATGGTCGAGGCGCACTTCTAAAACGTTCGTGAAGCTTCCTCCTTGACTTCCTCGCTTTTTCCGAGGTAACAGGAAGAGGGCTTTGCAACAAAAACATGGCACATCGAATTAGTTAATTGCATAAAGTACTCCTCACTGACTGATAGAGCAGACAGTTTGGCTGACAAAGTTGTCTGCCAGTAAACAATGCTGACATCTCGAACAGGGGAGATGGGGGGTCCTGCAACTGCTGCTACTACTAAACTCCAGACTAAACTAAATGGCCACTCATTTTGTTTGTTTGCTGCTCACTTTGGCAGTACGCCCATTTCCGGATAAATGAGTTGAAATTTATGTCCGCACAGAATGGGTCCAGGACCTAGGCAGGGAGTAAGGGAACCAAGGGGTTAAGGGTCCAAAAACTGCTGACAAACATGAGGCGGCGGCTAACTAACAAGTAAACTTGTTATTGCCAAGCTAATCACTTGAATGGGCGCAATGCTCCTATTTTATGCTTATAGCCGGGAGCTTCATGCCCGATATTTTCACAGGATCCGGATGTCGTCAACACTTGGATAATCTCCAAATAAAATGGATAAATCTTAGAGAAAATCACCTCGAACCTGAATCATGGTCAATTAAGGCTGAAGAAAGATTTTAATGCATGTTATAGTGGCTATAGTTGAGTTATTATTATTAAAATATTATTTGATGTGCCAAGTTTTCAATTTTTGATAATTAGGAAATATTTATAATTATTTTATTTATTATTATTAGAGAATTACTTACAGTAAGTATTACTTTATAAGCAAAAGAAGATACAGTACCTTTATTAAAAGAACTGAAAATGAATTAAAAAATCTTAGACAGCAGCTTGAATATTAATACCCCTAAATTTATGAAAATGACGCTAAATAAATTTATGTTGAGTTGTGAAAAAATGAAGAAAAGGAATGTTGTTTATATTAATCAGGAAAATTCCTCACGAGATTTATTTTTAAATTTAAAAAAATCCTTTTAGCTCCACATTCATACAAAGTCCCGCATTATCCCTCACCTTTCACTGATCATAATTAACCGCAGCCTTTAATTAGTTTACTTTATTAGTTCAATCTCATTTAAAATCTCCTCGGCATTATATCTAACAAAAATATTTACATTTTCTCCGTGCCAAGGATTTTTTTCCCCCTGCTCGGTGTTATTTTCACAAATTAATATTGCAAACATGTTGCCGCTGGTGGAGGGTTATAAAAAAAGAACCGAACCGAGGGAGATAGAAGAAACAAAAGCAAACCGAACCAAACCAAACCAGAGGGAAAAAATTGTTGTTGACGGCAAGAATTTTCCACATTCATACACTGGGGCCAGCGGAGCATCAAAACAATTTGAAAAACTCGCACAAACAAGCGCGTGTGACAGGCGAAAATGGAAATGCAATAAAATGAATGGTGAAAAAATGTTGAAATTAACTCAAAATATAAGCAAAGCATAAATTATATGCGGCATGACATGTGAAATTACTTAATTAAATTAATTTCTGCACTTCACACCGACGCACACACGCCGAAGGGTGGGGTGGTTATATAGGGTGGGGTGGTGCTCCGGGGTTTTATTCGCGAAATTCCCTTAATTTATGCGATGTCAAAAGGCCAAAAGGCGAGATCCAAGCCAATTAGTGTGTGCGCAAATGTCACAGTCGGTTTTTAAAAAGGAATTCCATTTAAATGGGATTGCACGAAAGCAGCGTTAAATGCCATGCTTTTTTATAATATCTTTTGACACTAGTTTCGCATAAATATACATTTTATTGAGTATTTTGTATATGCTTCTATGTTGGCAAATTGATTTGGATCCATAAATAATACTGATTCTCTTCTTTAAAGAACCCGCCTTCCCTCTCCGTCTATTATATTTGCAATAAATTCCCTCTCATTATTACCCTGTGACATATTGTCTCTAAAAAATCTATTAGAATCTAGTTAAGCATAAATCAATTAAATTGAAAATTGTAGCCAAAGCATACATTCCAGCTTGGCCAAGAAAATGATTTTGCCATGCTTCATTGCTCCAATTAAACTCTAATATTTTGCCCAATTAAAATGGAAATATAATTCGTAAGGAAAATATCAACAAAGCCTGCCGTTTCTCATTCGCTCGGCTGCCTCGTCCGTGTCATAGTTCATCAAGTGGATTCACATTTTGTCTCCGTTGCTTAGCCATATAATTCACTTTGGCTTTGGCTCCTACACTCTCGGCCATTTATAATTCGCCTCTCTATTTTTTGTTCTATTTACAATGCCAGCGGAGGAACAAAACACAAACACGGAGAATGGGGGAAACAATCTTTTCATAAAATCACGCAAACGCCGCGCTGAATAAGCTGGCAAACCTAAACAACAATGCAATTTTTACTGCTTGTCGCCTACTCACCGAGCACCGAGCTCCGAGCTCCGAGCATCGAGGCAGCGAGGAGCACATGCATGTCACAGAGCGGCAGACAGGAGCAGCAGCAAAACATTTAAATCAAAATGATAAAGTTGCATACTTGAGTAGAGTTATGCGAGTCCTGTGGGGGCGCGCGGCGACTGAGTGGGTTGGAAAGCGGCAAATAAATATGAAAACATTTTTTCTCATTGCGGTCTGCCATTCTAGCTGCACTTGTGTGTCGGTAGGGCGATGGCAACGAGCGTGCAAAATAATATGCCACCAACAATGCGCAGCTGAATCGCAAGCTCAGCCACAAGGGCGCTGGCAAAGAATTGAAAAAAAACCAGGATGAAAAGCATAAGAAAAACAGGAAAAAACGCAAATAATAATAATGAAAGAACCCCAGAAACTGAATCAGAATCAGACCACACAACGCTGCTTGCTGTTGCTGTTGTTGATTTTGGCCATGTTAAGACAGCATTCTCATGTAAAATGCACTCGTGGCTCCTCGCTTCCCGGAATTCTTCCACAATGAAATGATTTTCCATTTCCTCCCCCTGTTCCCGGAAGCAGCAAAAGAAACGTAAAAATAATTAGAGTAGTTGAGTTTCATATAACTTTGTTAATGATATAAACATAAGGCTAATGGCCGGGGGTGTGCTGGCACTCCCCTCATGGAAATGCCGGACATTTGATACTTATGCCAGCAACCGAAAGCGCAATTGTGCAGAAAATTGTTGCAAAATTAGGAAATATTCTCGGAAATTTCCGAAATGCACCAAGCCAGCACACGAAATTTGATACGAATTCGGGGCAAAAAGTTTTTGCTTTCCCGAAAATGGCTAAATATGTTATTTTTCCGGCGAAAATTTAGTTACGGAGTCTGGGAAAGTGCTCCTGGAACTGCATTTGCGGTCGACATAGTTGGAGAATTTATCTTAACGAAATTTAAGTGATTGCTACAAGGATTTTAGGTGAGTTTTTGGGGCATCGTAATAGGGCTTAAAAGTTGGTAAATATTTAATTAAACTTTTGAGCTAGGCAAGGAATTAGTTAAGTATAACTATTTTATTTATCAACCAGCTTTAGTTTACTTACTTTATTTATGTTCTATGTTTATTTTAGCTTCATATTGATTCATGATTCTACTTTTATATCTAAGCCTTTCCAAGCTGCCTTTCTTAGTAAAATGTAAATGAAAAATTGCTAAATCCTGAAGCTTCATCGAAGGGATTTATTTTACGGATGCATATTCTATGACATCCTCGTATATTGCAAACTCTTTTTCCATTTGCATTCGTCCAACGTTTCGCGTGCCCCTCCCCGAACCCCAAAAACAATAGAGACAATTTCTAATGTATTCCAATCATTTTTTGTGATTTTTTTCCTGTTAGTTTTCATCCTTTTCTCGAAATGTTTTCTCTCGCAGCCATCCCCTAGAATTGGATCCTTTTTTTTCTGCCATTTTGGTTAACATTGTTTTGGTGACAGTTGCACCCGCATCTCATTCGGTTCCCCTTAACCCGTTGGTGCCCAGAGTCCCGGTGACACACGGCAGCATTTCGCCTTCTGTGCTGTGTCAGTAATTGTTGTTGCTGCCATTTGTTGCTGTTGCTGTTGTCGAGTTGTCATAGTTCTTGGCTGTTTGTTGTTTCTATTGTTGTCATAACTGTTTTTGTTTACGCTGCATATTTTTTTTTGGAGGGTGCAGGGACCGCTCTATTTTTTTTCACCCCGCTGTGTGTGCCATTGTTATTGTTGTTGCAACATAAATTTAAACGTGACATTTAGACACTCGACTGCGGCTCCTTCTCCGCTTCTCCGCCGTTTCCCTCAAGTGCCACGCATTGAAATGGCTTCAAGGGTTGAATGGTTGCAAGGGGGGAGGGGGAGGTGTGCAGGGTGTGTGCCCTGTTGTGGCGAGGATACTTCATTCTTAACCTCTTCAACTTGCGAACAAAGTCAGGCTCAACCACACGCATTTGTCGTCCAATGACACATGATGGATGGTGCGGAGAGGGTTCTTCAAATAAAGAAATTTCAACGATGATAGACGGCGGGTCACAAAGGTCAGGGTCTACATTCCGCATAATTATTTATTACTTTCGCTTGTATGCTTAGGTAATTTGCAATAATAAAATAGTTTAAGGTTGCATTTCCTCCAAAATTATCTTTGTCGTTAGAAGCAAGCATCTTCCCAAAGAGGAATACTTTATGTCCTGTTTTTTAGCCGTCACAATTCCTGCACTCACTATCTCTTTGCCAACATAAAGTTATTTGTTCAGTCTAAAAAAAAAAGCTTCTATGATAACTCCCCCAAGAGTCTTATCGCTTTTTTCGTCGGTTGAAAGGCTGAAATTCTTGAACCCCTGGGAGCCGAAAAATCTTCTGAATGCTTTTTGACAGACTCCGGGAACTTACTTAGACGACCTTCAAGTTGCCGCTGGAGCAGGCAAGATGATGATGATGATGACGACTTGGAAACTCTTTCGCCAGCACACACACACTTGCACCGTCCCGGCAATGGTGCGTATACGTACGATAAACCGCCAGCGAAACCCAACGTTGCGCATACGTCACGGTGTACAAAAGCTTGAAGGGGACACGCAGCACAGGGAATGCGGATCTTGGCGCAGAGAATGCTGAAGGCTGTAGGATGAGACCAAGCGGGATTGGCGAGGAATGGCGGCGAGGGATGACTTCGCATCGAGTGCAAGTTGCGTGTCCTTATCGCTTGGCCTCCAACTTTAAAGCGCTCTCAAGTGCACTTAACTACAATAACACCGCAACGGCAGCAGCAGCAGCAGCAACAGCATCAGTAACTGCGGCAGCAACATCCCGGCTAGAGCCAAAACAGCAGTAAACAAGCCTCACATGTGGCGCTTTATTAAAGTTGATGCAACTTAAAATGCATTTAAGCCAGATCCCGAGCTCACAGCTCAAAGAACGTGGCCAACTTTTGCAATTGTGGGACTATCAAACAAAACTTTCTGCCAAAGCACAAAGCGCCGGGCACACAGTAGCAGCAGCAGCAGCAGGACGAGTGGCGGCAGGGGAGGAATAGTGGGTTTTGGTGGAGATTTCGAGCTGGGAGCAACAACCAAAAGTGTCATCATGACCAACATACAGCCAGAGCAACGGCAACAACAACTGCACATGAGTTATTGCATTGTCGCCGGCGTCGTCATGGTTGCTCTTCTTCTCCATCTTCAAAGGCGGCCTGGCCTCCCTCTCGCCGGCACGCCCGCTTTTCACGCAGTCCCTTCACCGCGTCTAACCTCTGCAGTTTTTGTTGCTGCTACATGCTGTTGTTGCTGCTGTTAGTGCCACAATAGTTGCTGTTGTTGCTGGCCCCTCTTCCCTTTATGTTGCTGCTGCTACTGCTGCTGCTTCTGTGGCCAGCGGTTCCTGTTGCTGCTGTTGTTGCTGCTGCCGGGTTGGGTTTTGTCGCGACAGAAGGATTTAGTGAAGCTTAGCGAGCAAAGCGAGCAACAAAAAATTATTCGGGTAACTGCAACAACAATAACAATACAGGAAAAGCAGCAACAGCAAAAGGGAAGGATGCAGGAAGGAAATCAAAGAGAGATCTCGACTAATTGAGTACCCAGGGAATCGGAACATGAACAAGGTGAACTAAAAGCCAGAAGAAAGTAGGGAAGGCTATGAGTTTAAGGAATATTGGTGTACTAAACTTAATGTCAAACTCATAGCCTTTCCTAACGTGTTTTTGCTTCTACATTTCGAAATTTGAGAAGATGCTTCTTGGACACATCACCTGTATCTGGCTTGACTTTAAGGAATAAATTAAGCCAAAAACACAACAAGATATTATCGTAAGGGTATCTGCAAGTTAGGGCACATTTGGGAACCGTTTCTGAGCATGTCTGGGTCCTCATTAGAGCCACATTTGCTGAGAGATCTCCAAAGTCAATGAGAACTTTAGAGGACTACCTAATGTTGTTTAACTTTGTTTCTTTCTAGTGTTTTTGGCTAAGATTAAGATATTATTATAAATATTAAGGATAAGTGTACCCATCCCTAGTCGCATATGCCCCTCGCTCTGCACTGGATATCAAAGGAGAAGCGGGTGAAATGCAAATGTTGGAGTTCGTGTGCTCTTGGCTTAGCCTTCAAAAAGTGCGGACACACATTGACTCTCGTCGTTGTCTCGTGCTAAATCTCTGTACGCCCGGCACTTGCCTCCTCCTCGTGGATGCAGATACTTTTGTCTCGCGCTATTTGTTTGCACTTCAAAAGGATTTTAATCAAAGTTTTTCAAGTGCCACCATGATGCACTCTATTGCCGGAGCTGGCTATCTCCCAAAAAGTTGCTGCAAATCCAACAGCAGCACTGAGATTTATCTGGCATCATTCACAGTGATTTAATTATCGTTTGCTTGGCCCGCTTTTTGTTTCGACTCGCACATACAATTTATGATTGCTTTCGTAGATGCCAGGACTTTAGGCTTTGGCCCAGGACACTCGGCGAGTGTCTCTGGCTAATTCCAATTACTCTGCGGACGCGGAAACTTTTCATTTCATTTAATCAGCGAATAGCAAACCGCAGCCGCAGCGGAAAACTTTTTATGTTCGGGAACACTTGCCACTGCACTTTGCTCTGCGGTTGACACTCTGTCCCGGGTTCAGCATTCACATCCGGCCCCATGTCCCGTGTCCTGTGCCCACTCGTAGCCACTTAACGAATTTTCCTGCGCCGTTTTTAAGCGACCAACAACGAACAAAAAATAGAAAGGAAAAACAAATTTTAACGCCTCCCTTGATTGACTGCCAACTCGGAACTGTCCACTGCAAGTGCTCCACTGGACACTGGTCCACTGGTGCCCTGGTCAACTGGTCACTGGTCGGTCCTTGGAGCAGAGAGCGTGTCTCTGACACGAGGTGAGTGCTTAGGCCGGAGGACATTAGTTCTGGTGCCTGCTACGGGTCCCTCCGGTCTCCCGTCTCTGGTCTCTGGTGCCTGGTTCCTGGTCCGAGACAAGTGTTGTCTGCCATTGGGGCTGTGACTTGACGATGATGCTGATGGAGTTTGCTCTCAACGATGACAACCGGAAAAGGATACAGCTGGAAAGCCACAACACAAGCTCTTAGCTGCATTTTCGGAGAAATCGATCTTCTTTATGGAGTAAATCGTGAGTTAAGAAGGAGTCTCATTTGGGAGGCCTAAAAACTGTCATCTAAATTTTGCTGTGGCATTCAATGGGTGTACTTACTGAATTCAAATTTAAAATACAATATTTTTGGACCGTTTTTATCTGGATGTGTGTAATTCCTTCGCTTCATTGGCTGCCGTTTCGGTTACTGCTTTTTAACCTTGCGGACTCGCAAAAAACGTGTTAAATAATTGGCTTTTAGCATTTAAAGCGTTTATCCAGCCATAAAGAGCCCGCCGAGTTCGGACCCGCTCAATTCCCATTTGCTCCGGTGTCCATTAAAAGGCAATTTATGCGAATGCCTGAAAGTATGCGGCGCTTTTTTATATGCGGAAACAGATATCAGCTCCACCGGATATGGCTAATTGTTGTTGTTATGTCCCCTGTAAAATGGGAGTTATTATATAGAAAAACAGTCCATATATTTTATATTTAACTGCAATCGATTAGAAACGACAGGATGTAGAAATGGGCCACCTATTTTATATTTTACACATGCTTAATCATAGTAAAATAATAGATGTAGAGGGTATTTCCTTGGCTGGCTACTCCCGAACATACTTTTCTAGAATCTGTTGATTTTTTGATTAATCCAAAGCCAGAAAACATTGATAAACATTGGCCAAATGCAAATTCTGCGGAAAAAGGCCAGTTATCAGTAAGAGAAATGATTTCGATGTTTGTCAATGATTGGCTGTTTATTTTTTTTTCGTGTTTTTGCCCAATTTTGCTTACCCGTTTTGGCCCGAATTTAGCCAGCTTTCGCTGGGCCCTGCATCGAAATGAGGCTCGGGCGCAAACGTAATTAAAATAGTTCGACTATACGAATCAATAAACAAATTGATTATGCAAATTTACTGTTTATTTGCATTCGACTTGCCATTGTAATTGTCTGTGTGTGTGTGTGTAGTTGTTATCGGCGTGCATGTGTTAGACATTAATAGGTTTTGTTGCTGGCTCTCAACCCGGCTTTATTTTAGCCCAAAATTTATACACATTTAATGCTCAATCGAAGCGGAAGTAGAAAGTTTACAAAAAATATATCCATACATATATATAGAGTGTGCAACTGTTTTCTTGTTGTTGGTGTTTTTTTGGGCAAAAATCAACTGGCAAAGCGGAAACGGAAAGCGCATGTTTTCCATTACGCTTTTCAGGGAGGGGCTCCAGCCAAGTATCGGCGTTTTTTGTAATTGAGTTATTTTTTGCAGTAATTTATAGAGCTCCATCGCGGCTGCAACTGCCATAATGAAGTGTTGCCCCGTACATACGGATATGTATATCCCCTTTTATCTGCTCTCCCCTCCTCCGGGCTGACTGCACAAATGCATTTTTAATTAAACACGAAACAACAAACAAAACGCACATAACAATACGACAAAGTAAACAAATTAAAATCAAATTAGTGTTCAACAACAGTTTTTTTTTTCACGCACAAACTAAAAGCAAAACCAAAAAAAAACTGATGGTCAGGAAAAAATACAGAGTTAAAGAACGCGGAAGAAGGGGAACTTTAAACAATAGTCCAATTATTTTAAATACCACTGGATAAATATAAATATATGAAAATATTTGTGGTGCCTTGGCGTTTCAACTTGTTAACTTGTTTTCGAAATTCCAGACATAATAATATTTACTTATTAAATTATAGGATTAAGTCTGTACAAACTTTATGTAGTTATTTATCTATCATGATATCATTAATAATATTCCTTACAAAAAAACTGGCAATTTCTTGTCGCATTTTCCGTTTCCTTCCGTTGTCAGGGAAACAGATTTCTGGCTGTCACAAGGAGTGTTCATAAATAGTTATTGCATCGGGTTACCACCATTAAATTCCACCATTCCCCCCTCAGAATTTGCAGATCCAGCAGCCCATTAAGTTGGCGCTCCTCGTGTGACTTCGAAATTCGCTTAAATTGCCTGAGGAAAGTCATGAAGACAGATGCCGACAGGTGGGGAGAGGTGGCAATATGCGAAGGAAAAAGCAGGTGGAAAATTAAGGGGAGGAGTGCCTTTACGCCCCCGAGGTCTGCTTCACCTGACAGTTGCACAATGGCAAATTGTTGCATCCGCTTTTCTTTTAGCTTTTTAAATGCAATTTCAACACACACACACACACTCTGCTGAGTTGCCTTTCGCATTTACATGCTGCGATTGCTCCTTCTGCTGCTCCTGCTCCCAAGGATCTCATCCGGTTTCCGGGCGATGTGTTGGTGTTGCCGCTTGCCAGCTTCCTCGAACATTGCCTCATCATCATGGCAACTGGCAACGCCACTCCTTCCTTCCACCTATGCAGCAGCTTACGTTGTTTGCTTTCACTCGGCATCTCGTTGTTCGTTGTTGTGCTCTCATCTTCTACGGCTTCCCAGCATCTTCCGCCTGCCACTCGCTCTTCCGCCGCAAATTGCCTTTAATTCATTTTCCGCAATTACTCCGGGCCGCAGGAAAAGTGGGGGAAACTACTCTACCGCTCATTATCATGCATATCCCGCCCCCGACCAACCAAAACTACTCACACACAACGAAATTCAGCTCGGTGCGAGTAGAAAATTAAATTTCATTGATTTCCCATCTAAGCTAAGCCAATTTCAATGGGGAAAATCAATTTAATCAGAATAGGAATGATATTTCTTCTTTTTAAATTTATTAACCAAGAAATAAATATTAATAAGACCTTAAAGTGGCCTTTCCGACACCAAGCACGTGCTTGTTATCTTGCCTGATTCTTCTTATTTAAAAGAAGAACGATCTGGATTAGATCTGGGAACTAATTTGTACTAATTTATTTGAGTTTTGTATTCTTTTAGTTATCAAAAGCGAATGTCTTTTGTAAATCGGTGTCCTTGCGCAGTATTTGAATTAATATTGCTTGTGGAAATCCAAATTCATCAAATTCTTTACCTTTTGGCAAATATTTTGTGCTCTGTGCACTTTAGACGTTTGTCGTAGGCGCATTTTTCACATTCCATTTGCATGCCTTGAGGGAAACTTCCGTGTTTCCATCTGCATAATGATGAGCAGGAGCTACCTTGTGTCCTTGTGTCTCGCTTTAAGCGCATTAACTGACCAGCAGCTGGCTGACGCTCCTGTCCCGGAGGTAGACAGGCAGTGGGAGGTGAACAGTGAGCGGTGGGCTGACCCCCGACCCCGTTAAGGTCAGCACTGATCAATGTCAACTGCCGCCCGTTGGCAGCTGGCAGTCGTGAGTTTGAGCGCGTAGTGGAAGTGCAAGTGGAGGTGGAGCTGGGAGTGGTCGCATACAATTAACCAGGAAACGATGGAGGAGTGGAGGCCATGGGAAAACTCTAGGGAATGGCCAGAGGATATGCAAAGCAAACATTCAAGCCAGATGGGGAAATTATAGAGATGCCCTTCTATGGAGCATCAGTTCAAAATGTAGATAGAGTAGATAGATAGCTATAGAAATCTATTCTTACAAGCTTTAGATTATTAATCAAGGAATAAGCTTTAAAAGTAATAACAAATGCTTTAAATAATCATATTGAGTTTAGTATCAGATCCCCTCCAGAAAGTGGACATCGCTGGCTGCTTACCATGAATAGCCAGCGAGCCGGACACGACTGGCTCACATCCACATGACGTGGCAATGTGCGAGTCTCTGCATCTGCATCCCTGCGCCATATCCATTGGATCGCCATCGCAACGCATCGCATCGCTCTTGGCCAGCAATGAGATGCGTCGTGTAGCGGGAATTGGAAAACTGTTAGCCGTCTGAAGGTTGCCTTGTTGATATTCCCAGTCCAGGGAGTCAAGGAGAGTGACAGGGTGGTTCTGCTGGGCGGCCGGTACTAAGAGGGGGCGTGGCAGCGCCTCACGTTACCGCCGCTCGTAAACTTTGCCGCTTGCCAGCGCTGTGCATTTGGTCGCCATTTTCAATTTACTGACGCTGTCATGGCCGGAAGACAAATGTGGGTGAAGTGTGTCCATGTGCGTGGTGTGTGTCTATAGCTGTGTGTTTTCCGTACACTGGAGAGGAGTTGCAATGAGCTACAGAATTATATATTATAAGAAGGTTTTTTATTGTAAATATTGTGTCTTAGAAACATTAAGATCTAAGATCTAAGAAGATTCTAATAGATATTGGAGTTAACATGTTGTTTTCAACATTAGCATACATAAACAACATCATATACTTTAAGAAACTATTAATAAGAATTGGAAATTCATAAAGAACGAACATATTATTGATTAGTTACCAAAAAATATGTTAAATTACAAGTAAAATGCTTGATTCAAGGCTCGAAAATTGGTTCGTTTTAAAGGGCTTAAAGTTTATATAAAATAAGGATTTTGGAAGGCTTTCCCCTCCTGTAGCTACCTGATTTTCCCGCTCAGTGTATCTGCGAGTGTGCCGGATATCTTTGTGTGTGCTCTTGCATCTGTGTGCTGGTGCTGTGTGTTCTTGTGTGAGTGGACTGGCATGTTGTGATTGCGGACTGTTGCTTCACTTGAGTGGCGGCAAGTCGGCGACCCAGCTACCGAACTTTCCCCTTCTGGCCCCCCTTGATGCCTGCTCGTTCCCCGGGAAACGTGCAACAGGGTGCCTCTATTTTTCTTGCCTGCACAACGAGCACGAGTTTTTGTACGCCGTCCCTCTCTCGGCCACGTTTCTTGCCGGCTCTTCTTCTGGGCCGGGCTCTTGTAATTGTTGCTAAAGCAGCAAAACGTCGGCGCTGAAATTGCAGCAACTGTAATAACAGAATGGCCTCCGGAGTTGTTCCTGTTCTCCGCTTTTCACCGAGTAAAATGGAAAATGGAAAAGGAAAATGGCGAATGGCGAATATTTCCAGCTTGACTTATTTTGACTTTTCGGTTGCCTTTCCCTCCATTTTCGCCGCAACTGCCGGCAAAGTTTATTCAACGCAAAATGTGCAATGGGAAAACGTGCCGCATGTGAACATCCAGCATCGACGCAGGCGAATGGGAGTTGTTCCAGGCAGTGGGCGTGGCAGCACAACAGCATTTACTGGCCCTGCACACTGATTTCCTGTTGCATTTCCGGTAAGCCAAGTGTGGCAGAGCTCCAGCTCCTCCGGCTCCGCCTTCTCCATCATGCCGCTTCGCTGGCCCATAAAACTAAATCGAATTTAGAACACTTCCCAAGGAAATTGGAAATTAACTAAAAGTGAGTTATTTGCAAGGGAAATTGTTGCCAGCAATGCCAGGGAAATGTTTCAGCATCGGCACTCCGTTTATTGAGTTTGCTAAATTTAAATGAATTCATATAATTAATTTTGAAAACTATTTTAAAACGCTTTGTTGCTCCATCAACTGGCAATTGTATTATGGCGGCGATAAATAAACACTTAAATGGAATTTATTACACACTCCAACTGGCACTATTTCAGATATATGGAAATATAATTTATGTATATAAGCTTGATGTATATTTTTCTATCGAGTCTTTAATGTGAGAGCCAAACGAGGATTTAGATTACTTCTTACAAAACTTTAACTTATACTAATACACATTTCTAGTTTGAGCTGAATAAACTTGTTTTCTCTGTTGAATTTGTAATTCAAATACAGCGTTTTTAATTGATAGCATTGTGCATTTATATTCATCTTCATACTACTTTTTAGCAGTATATTTGTAGTTCAAAATCACTTTAATTTATAACCCAGATTGTGTCAGACTTAAGACTTCTCTAATTGTCAGGGCTCACTGCTAAGTAGGTCACTTAGGTTTGCTTCTGCAATGTTGCCACTTCGGGTTCATTTTTGGCAGCGAATATAAATCATGGTGGGGCAAGGCCCTTTAAATATATTATGGATTTGGACGAGGCCTACTCATTGTGCTTTCTTCGGGAGCCGCACCGCCTTGTGGCTGTCCCTATTGTCTACTTTTTGCGAACAATGGCAGGTGTCATGCAGGTGGAAGCGCTGCGGTTCAAGGCAGCCTAACGGGCTGTCCCTTTGTGCATTTTACGCGGAATTACACAGCATAAGCAGCTGACGCCCCCCCTGGAACCAGCCCCATTCTCTAGGTGACCCAGCCGCAGACTTGGGTCCCCGTTCCACCATTTCGCCAGCTGCTGCAGCAAATGCCGCCAGCGACTCTCGTCTGCTTTGTTGTAGAAGAATCTACGCCCCAGCCCCTTCCTGCAGCAGCATTGTGGCCCTAAGGCAAACACACGGGCCCAAGCAATTGCCTTCCTGCTTCCGCTGCCACTCCTTTACCTGGCCTCCCCCAACTCAGTTGATTTAAGCTGCACAAAAAAAGTAAACAACGCACACACGGGACAACAAAGGGGGGTAGAAAAGCGTATAAAGGGTAGCAGGAGGGGGTGGCTGCAGGTAAGAGCAACTAAGAAAATGCCTGCACAAAAGTAACTCATAATTAAGGCAAGTCAGCCAAGCAGCGAGGAGGGGAGCGGCAGCAGAAGGGGCGGACAGAGTGTGCAGCAGACGGCCTTTCTTCTGCCGCATATGGCAAATGCCACGGAATGTTGCCTACTTTTAGGCAGCCTGGAGTTCGCTGCGGCGATGTGCAACGAAAGGTAAGTGGAACTAGTTCGTTGGAGTGCTACAGTGAAGGAAGCATCACCATACAAATCGATCTAGTCTGTCCGTTACTTAATCCGCTACTATGATAATTAGTGTCTCAGTTTTTAAGCTATCGGCTGTACACTTTTAGAACAAGACTTTATTTTAATTGCAGTTTCTATATATATTGGATCTCACACCGAAATCAAACCCCTGTATCTTATAGATGCCATTGGAACGATCGGACTAACTTTGCGTTTTTCATATTATATATCGGCTTAAAACTAAACTTAATAATCTTGTAGCTATTATTATTATATTTATTATCTGCAAGTAAGCTTTTTAGCCGTTGGCTTTCTTGTTTAATTTAATTTTATTTATTGTAATATCTCCATGACGTAAGGTCATGTCTTAAAAAAAACGTTACACTTTATTCAATAAAAATAATAATAATTTATTCTCTTATCAGCTAAAATAAGACATTTGTTTAAATTTGTTCTTTAAACTCTGGAAACCAAATATCTAAGCTATTCTTTTAATCAGATACTTCCTAATAATGCAATATAATCATTATAAAACTAGAATATTACTAGAGCAATTTTTATTTTAACATTTCCTTATTAATTTCCTCAATTTTGTACTCTTCTATTTAGTTTTAAGACTTTATATTGTATTTTTTATTTAAATTTGCTTCCTGGCCATTAAGATTATTACATAAATAAATAAATTCAGTTGGTTCAAAATCTCCTCAACATATTCCAGAACCCGAGCTTTTCCTTAGAAATAGTTAAATTCAAAAAGAATACACCGGTTTAATAGTTCAGTAGTCTCAAAAGAGTGGAAGTTTTCCTAGTCATTAGCTCAATTATCTCCATTGTCTTAATCATAATTTGGTTCCGAACTAGATCCCGATGTTCAAGGCACCTCCATCCTTTCCAGACAGCCAGTTGGCTTGGCTCAACCGAAAAGCCACCACATCCAGCTAGCGTCTTGGGGTCCTGGCCAAAGTCGTTGTCGTCGTAGTCGTATATATATTTTTGATATGCTTCAGCAAACACCTGCAACGTCTCAACAACAATGAGAAATATGGTTAAGTAACTGGGGGCGCGGGCGGACGGAGATGGCCAAGAGAAGTGGATGCAGTTTTTGGTGCATTAGCGGAGTGCGTTACTCCTTGCTTCACCTCCTGCCCAGCCCGCCGCCTACATTTGAGCTCTCTGTTCATTGTTTATGTTTTCGGCTGGAGCTCTTTGGCCGGATTGCTGGTAGGGATGGGGCTGTTGTTAATGCATGACTGGGGCGCATGCATCCTGTTGCCAGGACATGCAATCTGCATTCTCCGCTGGCGAAGATCGGAGGCAACTTTTGCCAAATCATGGCCATTTCTTTCTTTTATTGCTCCCATATCCTTGGACCCGCCGCCTCTGCTGATGTATGTGCAAATTATGCGCACTGAAATGAATATTAATAATGCGCAGCGCCGTAATCCATGGCGTATGAGTAACTTTTCCATTAAGCGCGAATCGTTTGTCAATTTGCCAGCGCAGATAAATCACCAGGAGGAGCTGGGAGCGAGAACGAGCTCAGCTCGAAGGACGAAGGAGCCCTGCCTTTAGCCCAATTAACCCATTAGGACAGCGGTTGCCATTTGATGCGGCAGTCAGAATGCAATTAAAAGAGTAGGATAGAGACCAGCAAAAGGCTGGCTGGCTGGCCGTTTCTCATCCTCCAACTCCATCTCCGCCTCGTACTTACATTTAATTTTTATGTAAGCATCACAGCCCAAGGACGTACGGCAGGACGACGAGAAGAACCAGGACCAAGACCCAGACCCAGACCAAGACCAAGACCAAGAAAAGTAATAACTGCGCATTGCCATTATTTATGTTTATGTCCGCACTACATCATCTTCAAATGTCCGCGCGCCTCCCACGCCACCGCCGCCTTGCAGCTATAAAAAACAAGTGTCTGCAGTTTAGGAAAGGCTGCGGATGGGGCATCCCAGAAAGATCCTAGGGATGTTACTGGCCATGAAATTACGCTTTGATTTATCAGTTTAAAATCAAAATGAGTTATCGCATAGTTTCAGTTCAAACTTGTCAATACAATCGAGAAATTATTGAGAAAAAATTATTATCTTTTGGATCTCACATAACATGAGTACAAAAGAGTTTTCAAAAAGAAAATAGATCCACAATGGACTCTAAAAAACTCTTTTAAATAAATAATAACTAATGTATATTTAATGTTGATTCAAACTTCAATACTTTTATCCAACATATTTCAATTTAATAAAAGACGAATTGTTATTACATTAAAAAGGCTGTGGCTACAGTTATCAATTGATTGTATAGCAACTAACGATATTTTTAAAATCGTATTAGTTACTTAAGTATTTGTTTTGACATCCCTTGAGATCCCAGGATAAATCACTTGTACTCCACACTGAGGCAGCATTGTACTAATTATTAAATAGCTTTACCTAGACTTATCTATTTTATCGATAACAGAAAACGACATATTCATATTAAATACTATCGGGTATTTAAGAATTTGTTGCCACATCCCTAAGAGATCCCTGGATAGGTTGCTTGCACTCCAGTCTTAGGCGACGTTTAACTGCCGCCGCTGTGAGTGCTGTTGAACTAATTTCCGTTGCCCTGCGGCAAGGCATGGATACTGGGGTTGGTGCTGGGGACCATGCTCTGAAGTGGTTTCCAGGAAGGAAGTTGGTTTGCTCAACTCGGGTCTGGCTTGTAAAAATTGCATTCTTCGCGGCCTTTTCTATTGCCCGCGCATTTGTCATTGAGGCGCTCGCTAATTTGACATAAATTTTAAATGCTAAAATGTTCAGCTGGGCCAGATGAAATGGGATGATGGATCCGGAAAGATTCGGATAGTTGCAGCAAATAAATATTCGCCTTTTCTAAGTGCAATGAGCTGGAGCTAGGAATATTTTCTTTAAAAAATGCAATGGTACAACATTTTTTGGTCATAAATAAAAGTCTTATTATATTATTATTATTCTTTAACACCTTCTTAATTATTATTAATACTTTAATTCTAAAAATATAAGTTCTCATTATATTTAGAATACAAATTAATGAAAATGCTCTCAAGTTGGCATAATTTGTGGAATAGAACTAAATCTCTAGTTTCTTACGACCCATTTAAATCGCTATGTAAATCTCTCTGACAGCCATCAATTGAAAATAATCTGCACTTAACCTAATAACAGATTCCTGTCGACAAATGAGGTGCTTAAGCTGCTTTCCATTCTCATCGCTTTCTCCCCATAATATTTTTCTTATAAGCCCCACACTTTGGGTTATTGCCTTTTCTTATTCCTTTCTTGACGGCGACTTCCCCTTACTGTTTGCTTTTCCAACAATTGATAGAAAGAGTTATTTTGGTCAAATACTTGTGATAAACATGTTGTAAAGTGTCCGAATCGATTAGGTTTTATGGAAACCCTTATCCCATCCCCTCGAGTCCTGGAGCCGTTCCAGGACTTGACCAGGGCCGGCCAACCAATAAACTCCGTGAACTGACCAAAAAGTTTTGACACCCGGACCGATGGAAATCGATGGAAATGTTAGTTTGGCCCACTTTCTGCACTTGAAATATAAATTCAAGATATACATCGTTTGAACTGCAGGAAAAATGTTTACAAAATGTCAGCACCGAAAGAAATGCAAGACCCCTTATGATAATGTACATAAATTATAAAAAAAATCAAGTAAGCAAAGCTAACTTCGGGCGGAACCGAAGTTTTTATAGCCTTGCCAAAAATTTTCATTTAGTTTCTATAGTATCTACATATATGATAGATTTCGGCTGTAACTACCTATGTATATGCTTGCAAAAAAAAATACTAACTAAGATTCTTATCTTATCTAAGTTAGTACTTATTTTGCAAGATAAGATAAGATTAGAATCTTAGTTAGTATTTCTTTTGCAAGCATATACCTCTGTAGTTACAAGTTACAAGACTGATAGAGAAAACAACTGAGAAAAAAGGGCAGATAGGCGGACAGACAGACGGAAATAGCTAGATCAACTCGTCTGAGGATGCTGATAAGGAATACTTTATGGGGTCGGAGATGCCTCCTTAACTGTTTGTCAAATATTATATCTTTTTAAATTTTTGTTCCTGTTTATAAATACATGTGAATTTCAATGTCTTGCAAAAGACATCGATTTTTTTATGATAAAACGATAGTTGACGTTGATAATTGATAATTGATCTATGATAATAACCGATATTCCGTTTGATATATTGGAGATTATCAAAAATGTAGCTTTTAAAGGAAGCAATTAATTAAATAACATTTTATAAATATTTTTGACATATTTCAAATTGATATTGCGCACGATATTTGTACAATATCATCCATTATAAATCTTAATATATTTATGAAATTATTACCACCTAGCTTCCAGCTTTAACACACCAATTTTTTCTATGCTCAGAAATTCCATTATTACTTACCATTACAATGGTAATTGCATTGCAATGCATTGTAAGTATCTTGAATGAAACTTCTCTCAGTGGCTGAAAAATATCATTTAAAAGGCATCTTCGATGTCGAGCTACAAAAATGGCAAAGTGGACAAGTGCAGTCAAGCGATGTAAAGTTCCTTTGGGGTGAGATGAATGTAAAATATGGGGCGGAGGGCTGTCATGAATGGACGGACACACCGTGCTGCACATATGACTATGACTATACTTTGTATATGGTCTCTTGTTAGTCTTTGACTTTGACAGTTGCTGCTCAAATTGGCGGCAAAAAAGGTAGCACAGAGCAAACAAGAGCGGTGGAGCCGAGCGGAGTTGAAGAAAAGAGTTGCTCGAGGGCCATTAAACGAGCAACTCATGAATGAGCGTTCGGGGCGGGAGCGTGGCAAATGAGCTGACCATTAGCCGGGGCATTCTGTAAACTCCGTAATTGAGTGGCGCTTAAAGATTGGGCCACCTCTTTTTCACTACATCCACCACCGTCGGTTCATTGTGGGGCGTTACACGTGCGTGCCAGTTAAACATTTTCCGACGACAAAAAAAAACCTAAATAACCACTAGTTAACTTGGCTTTGTCATAACTAACAGTTTGCTTTGCATTTTTTGTTCGCAGATTTTTTTGTTGAAATTTTACAAGTCACGCACTGATTTGGCAATTTGCATGCAGCGACCGCTAGATGGCGCCAGCACGTGCCCACAGTCGGGGGATTCCCCCCTTTTTTTACCCCCTCTCCCTTTTCTGCAATCAATATTTGAATAGGTTATCCTAGTCGCCTTTTTTACGCGTCGCGCTTTGCACAATTTTTAATTTAAACTTTTGCTCTAAATTTGTTATTATTGTCACCGCCCACACTGCGTATGCGCAATATGCGCACAGTTGATATGGAAATGCCAAGGGACTTCGAGCGGGTTGCGTGGCATTCTCCCCTTCGATTGGCATTTTAGCCAAATTAAATATTTCCCAAATGTGTGTCACTGCCTGGCATCTCCTCTAATGGCGCAACTTTCCATGTTCAAGTATTAATTTATTGCCAATCTAAATGCGAGGATGAATGCACAGGAAACTGGCTTCGGTGAAGTGTGCGCTTCTCCTTCTCCTTTGGCGTTCTCATTTGCATTGTAAGGCGAGCGGAGTCTCTGTTGGGTTTTTGCGATAAGCTGCAAGAAACCAGGGGCGTTGTGGGGCCATCAAAAATAATTGGAAATAGTTAAAGGTATTTATTTAAGCTATGAATAAGGGTATTCTAATGAAATTTCATTGTAAATTCATGTTAGAGCTAAGGGAAAGGTGTCTAGCTAATTATTTCAAACGCATAGAAAGCATTTGCTAAAACCCCATCTCTATGGCTCCAATATGAATGGCATTTTGATGCTCCTGTTAGGTCCCATCCCTGTCAATCGGTATCGATAACAGACGCTTGAACCTCAACGGTTACTTTCATTCATGTATTCATGCCACACCCTCTGGGTCACCCGCCTCGTCCTGCTGCAACTCCCTTCCACAAAAACTAACTTTTTCATGCTCCATTGTGTTATAAATATTCATAAAGCGCTCCGCCATTTTTCGTGGCGACCGCCGAAACTAAAGCCTTGATTTCTTGCATTCTGCTACACACATGTGCACTGAAAAAAATAAGTAAAACCCTGTTACATCCTCCTTAGTGTTGCCGTTAACATTTAGAGCTGTATAAACTTTGTCATTCATTTTTAAAATTGTTTCTAAGGCAGCAAAACATTTCCTTAAAAACCATACATAACTTATTCATAAAGAACTCTAATTTTTTTAATAAAACTATATTTTGTTTATGTAAATTCTTGATTTTTTCGGTGCAGTGGTATTTGCAAAAGGTTTTACTTTAGGTACATGTACTTTTATTTTGTTAAAAAATTTATTTAAAATTGGAAAAGTATTTATATTTTAACTTAGAACTTACATTTTCTTAATAGCAAATCTAAAAGGTAACTGGATTTAAGAACATCTCTTCTAAATTTCTTGTAAACTTGGAAAAACTGAATTATAATTTAGATTTTCTAGAACCTAAGTTCCCCTTTTTTTCATGGCACTATGTGTGTTACCAATACCTAGCCAATATGGCTGAAAAATCCCCCTCCGCTGTGCTCACTCCCCTGTATTTGGGGCCACCCCTGCCCATTTAACCGCAAGCCATGCTTCTAATGCCGCGTTGGCATAAATTTAAAGCAGCAGCTGCGGTTTTTCCACTGCTTTTCCTATGCTTTTTCTCTCCTTTTTATGCAACACTGGGATTTGCTCTCTTTTAGCGTGACAAAAGAGAGGGAAAGAGAGATGCGGAGGAGAAGACGGTTACAGAAACTAACCCAGGTACGGCTTTAAAGCCCAAAAAGCATTTTATGCTGCTAATTGATTTTTCAAACACACCCTGCCGCTCTCGCTGCGGCAGTCCCCCTTTTTAACCCCGTTCGATGTTGCGGCTGCCACTGCGCTTTTGTTTGGCATTCAATTAACGGGAATTTGCATTTTATCTATAGATCCACTTTGCCACAATATATATAGTTGTTGCTGCCACCGGAGTGTGCGACGCCGTGAAAACAAAAATCCCAAGTGCTAAATCAACAAAGCAAAAGAACACCCAACGTGCGATAAAAACCCATTCGAATTCCTATAGAGTTTTGTCTTTAATTACAGCACTTAGGCATTGATCTCCGGAATCAATCGGCCAGGCGCTAAAAACAAGAAAAATTCCATTACCATTTCAGTGTTTGTTCGATGTGGAAGTGAACACATAAACCCAGATTCTTCACTCAACATCACCGAGGAGGGTTGAGCCACCTGTATGTGGTAAGCCGTGCTTAGATCCCAGTGTAACTTCTGTAACATCCCTCGCCGAGCCTTCACTTACCTTGCCTCGCTTGCCAATAAACTGTGAACTTAACCTCGGGGTCACTTAAATGCTGATTAGCCTGCAACTACTGTTGCAAAATCACATTACAAGACTTAATAGCCCTACGCCAGATTAGTTTTATTACTCCGTCATTAGGCGGGTCACAGCGCATTATAATTCATTACATTTTTAAGCGAAGGTGTTATTTTCATAGCCTTGTAGCTACTTCCATTCTTAAGAAGTATCTGGAAGTATGCACTGAATTATTATTGTAAATAGATCAAAGAAGCAGTTTATGCTGGCCTACACAAACACAAAATCATATCTTGATCTAATCTTTATGTTCATTATCTCCAGACTCTCGCTAGCTAGTTATCTTATCAGTTGATAGAAAATCAAATATGTTTTCTTATAGTTTCAGTTCCCAGCGAGAGTCCGTCCAAGATGGCAGCTAGCTCGAAAGATGGCATTCGGATCCGCACCATGACGGAGAAGGATTACGAGGGGGTGAGGGAACTAATCTTGGAGGACTATTTCACCGGCGTGCCCTTATGCGGAACTAGAAGTAAATTTAATGCAGAAACAAAAGAGATCCTCGACGCAGTCCATCGACAGATGGTGGCCCAAGACACCTGCTTGGTGGCCATCGACGAGAATAACGATGGACGAATTGTGGCTTTGGTCCTGGCTGCAGCACAGTTTCCCAATGACTTGGAGAAACAACGAAAAGAACTGCACAGAATTCAGCCTGAGTTAGCTGTATTTATGCAATTTCTGAATGAATTAGAAAGTCAGGCTAGGATCTTTGAGCGGTACGGAGTCACATAACTCCTGTACTCCTTCTTAACATATGTATGCCCGGAAATGAGGGGCAAGGGCTTGGGAGCCCACCAGGCAGAAGGTCTTATGGAACTTGGTCGATCACAGGGATTTCCCCTGATGACTGCCTCCTGCGTGAGCTTTTACTCTGCTCGCCAGAAGGAAGGCCTCGGAATGGAGTGCATCCTCTCAAAGGGCTATGCCGACTACAAGGACGATCAAGGACGATTCACGCCTCCTGCGCCGCATACAGAGGTTCGAATAATGGCCATCAGATTAACAAATAAAGAAAACTAACTAGCTTAAATAATGTCTAAGTAATGGAGCTCTTACAATAAAACATATTGATAGGTGATTCTAGTATTCGTAGGTTCTTAGTCATTTAAGCACTACACTGCCTTCGGTTAGGGAGGCCTGTCTGAAAGCTAAAGAATTCGTTGTAAAGCGATCATAATTACTAATTTGAGACGTCACGTAGCTTCATCGCGATATAGCTTGATATTTATCACTAGCAGCTGAAAACGATGCGGAAACCCCAGACAGAGTAGCGCCCACCGTTTACGCAGATACGTATGTAATATCTAGATTGATCTGGCCTAGACTGTTAATGATATCGTCCCGCCACCCCTTCCCTTTCCCGCTGTGTAAGTGGTTTAATAACAATTATTATCTGGCCGGCAGGTTCATAAAACTTGATGGTGATACATAAATAATACATAAGACGCGACCAGCCGCAATTGCAGGTCCAGCTTCGTGCTGAAGTTGAAGTTTAAGTTGGAGTTTAGGTCTCAAGGTCGCGTTACACTCTTGATTTTACAGCGAAGCTGCATTGTTCGGCATATGTGTACGTGTATTACCCATAAATATCAATGGAGGAGTGGCCGCAGCAACCGGTTCTTCGATCTTCTGCATCTTCTGCTGCAGCTTCTTCCCTTTTATCTTCTGGTTTTTTCGCCTCAGCTCCGGAGGTAACAACAAATTGCTGCAAAAACAATGCCCGGCATGACATTGAATTGTAAATGCAGGCGATAAAAACATTCAACGTTGGACGCATAAAATATACGCAGACCGAAGAAACCGAAGAAGCAGCGGAGTAAATAAAATGTAAGCCGACATCCGATGCATGTGAATTTTTTGTTATGCTGCGCGAAAACCACAGCGGTGGTGATGCCAGAGATGGGATCGTGATCGAAGTTTGTTTTAACGATAAATATAACCCAAATAAGGGTTGCTATATAACAATGTAATATTATATATTCAAGTTAATTCTAGATAATCAAAAAAGCTTTTTATTTATAAAGCTTTTACCCCTAGTTTTTGTTCCTATATCTATTGTTTATTATTTACATCAAATAAATCTTAAGGGCTTTTCTCTCTCCATTTAAAACCTAACTATAATGAGAAATATTCAATACATTATTCCTCTTTATGTATATCGACATTCTCCAGACAACTGTCCTGTGCCAGCAGGTCATCTCGGTTTTGGGACTGCTTTTTTCTTTTGTCTAATTCTTAATGAACGGGGCTTCACTAAATTATCTTTTTCTTTGGAAAACCCCGAGAACTATGAGCCACGCCACACCAAAAACAGAAAGGTCTAAGAGCTTAGAGAGTCACAAATGCCCATTTAAACACTTTAATGCTTATATATAAACTACAATATGTTAAACAATCAATGGCCGACAAAGGAATACAATTTTTAACACCCTAGTCATAGGGGAATAAATTACGTGAAAAGGTCTGTTAGAGGCTTGGCATTTCTCCGTCGATAGTCGTCGCTACACGTGCCAAAGCCATCGCCAAGGTGCCGGACATGCAAACAATGTTTACATTTGCAGTGCCTGCCGCTGTTTGCCCTTTATCCAATGTGCATACAACCCCCACTTGAGCACCCGACCTTCCCTATTGACCACCCCATGACCCTTTGGTCAGCTGCTGCGAATGCTTCTTCGCCATCCTCGGCTTGTAAGAGACATTGACATTTTTTTTCTGCTCCGCACTCCGTACTTTGTTGTCGTTTTTTAATGGTTTTATACATATTTTTTGTCGCCGTTGTTGTTACTGGCGGCGGGGCTGCCATCGCATTACGTCACTTTCACTGTAGTTTGCGGCTTAAGGCAGCATTTGTTTGCCATCGTTGTTATTGTGGCCATTGTTTGCACTTGTTTTTGGTACAAACAAGCAAATTGCAATAAAAATGCTCAAATTTATGGTCCACTGGCATACATACATTCCGTTTGGGATGATTTATCCGAGACTTTTGTTCGCCTCGCTTTCCGGCGGCACAATTTATGTCCGTTTACATGGCAAACTTTTGCAGTCTTTACCAGCCATATCTTATTTGTTGCTCTGTTCGTGCTTTTTTGGTTCAAGTTCATCAGTTGGCCACTGACGACCGATGAATTTGCAACTGGGCCCGGGATTCGTCTTTATCGTCGCCATAAATGCGTCGTTAGAGGCGTTCAGATGTTTGTATCTCTCACAGCGATTTGAGGCGTGTAAATACTAATCGTAAACCTGATTTACTCGTGGCAAATGTCAGCGCGTATTTAATGCTTACCACTTGTTTTCGTTAAGCATACGCCGTGTGAGCACATACTGAACACCCACATTAAGCATACGACCTGTGCGCTCATGGAGTATGCCATCATTGTTAGGGCGTTGATCGATAAGAATCGAGAGACATTAGCCCAGTTAACGTGGCCTGACTAACCAGCTGCGTAATGAGGCCAATTTCCCAGTTGCCAAATGTCGAGCAGTTGGCTTAAATTGAACCAACTGCCCAGCACTGAACAATGCGGCTTCTCCAAAATCTGATTTGGTTGATGTATCTCTCAGGTGCTTACAGCGTGAGTGTTTGAATAAGCCAAAGTCCCTTTTCCATACAGACTTCGTTTTATCCAGCTTAAGCTGCAGATCGAGGAGTTCTATTCAAAGTCCTTTGTGCCCGACGACATCCATATCGCCTACCACATTGTTCGCTTTGAGGAAATTAACTTTAACCTAAGCGTCGAAGTGCCCTTTCCCGGCAAACTGCTCATGCACATTTTCGTGAGGAAACTCTCCGACCAAGTTGGTGGATCCGACCAGGACGAACTCGTTCGCTTTAAGAACCGGGATCTGTGCAAGCTTCTCGATTCGCTGCGCAACATAACCGTGGAGGAGACTCCGGGCGAGAGCCTTCTGCCCTCCACCTTTGTCATTTCGTGTCCTTTGATGCCCGGCTTTTATTACGTGGAGAAAAGCACGATCGATGATAAGCTGATTCCATTCCGAGTTCCCGATGGCCGGTATATGATACTCTTGGAGCTGATACAAGTGTACGAGGAAGTCATCAAACTGGTTTCCACCAGGATCAAGTTTGCCATGAGACGACCACCGGGCTACAAGGAGCCAGTAATTGATTTTGATAGCAGTGATGAGAAGAAAGTAACAAAGAATCGCGAAGATGAAAAGAAGGAGTCTAACAATGAAGCTGAGGAGGAAAATAAGGAGTCAAACAATGAAGCTGAAGAGGGAAAAAAGGATCCCAGTTCGGAGATTACCGAGACAAGCGATGATAATTATGAACCTGAGGAGGGAAAGAAGGAATCAAGTTCGGAGGTTACTGAACCAAGCTATGATAACTATTAACTATTAAATATTTTAAAATATTATTGTATTTATAAATAAGAAAAGATTGCACAAAAGCGTAAAGTAATGGAAAGGTTCTTCAGCGAATATTATATTTTAGATGGAAAATCTCATTCAGACGTAATAAAACTAAAAGGAAAGTTACGCCAATTATTAAGAAATATTATATTATTAGAATATTATATTTTAGATGGAAAATCAAATTCAGACGTAATAAAACTAAAAGAAAAATTACGCCAATTATTAAGAAAACATTTTGAAACCTTATGAATTACGAATTGTAATATTTTCCATACCATATACCATAATTTATATGCAAAAAGTGTGGGAACTATGTCACAATTCCTGTTATTTCATACAACCTTTCATTCATCGGGTTGGGTGTGCGAAATTCAATTTATGGCCACCTACAACAGATTCACCAAGATTGAGACATCTCACACTTAGCCAGAGCCACGCCCTAACGAGTTAATTGAAAGGCCCAGGGGCATGGGAAGCCTATTTAAACCTGAAACGTATCGCCTCGACAAAGACCGACTGAAAGGTATCCCATTCAAGCTTATCTTTTACATTGTTGCAGCGCTGAACTCTGATTTGATGTATCCATAAACAACATATTAGTTTACGAGTACAATCTGTGGAATTCGATGACTCGCGATGACATTGTGTTGGCTGGCATTCTCGAAAGTCCGCAGATTTACATATCTAGAGCGGGGCGAATGTTTCCGGTTTTATGAACCAACAAATCGGCTGCAAGATCACCATCACCTGCGTTACTTCCACGATGACTGGACAGAAAAGCCTGGCCTCCGTGCCAGTCTCAGTTAGCTTTTTGTGCTGGAGCCCAGCCCAAAATGGTTCCATCATTTGGCTTCACTTTTATTGACACAGTGGTCGACTCTTTAGGCTTGACGGCTCTTAAAAGTGCCAAATATTTATGGATCTCGATATACACCCTCGTTCTCGAGTGATAATTTATTTAATTGGCTCGACCGTTGATCGATTAGTGTGGACTTGAATGGGGCGTCTGGAGGGCGATCTTGAAAAGTAGTTACTGGGAATTAGTAGGTAAACTTCCTCCTATGACGACTTACCCGCTATCTCCTTCCTAATTATGGGCAAACACTGCTCCGGTGACCGCATTCGCGGTGACCTTCAGTCGAGCCTGGTTTTCATTTACTCAGTGCGATTATTATTTAATCAGCGATCAACTTCTTCAGTGGCTTGGCCCGGGCAAACAGAAGATGCCACCAAAAGCAAAGTAAACAGGGCGGCTGGTTTCGGTGTTTTAGTTTTCGGTCTCGCCGCTTTAAAACTACCTGATTTGCACGGACCCAAGAGTCAACAGCTCCCTCCTGCCCCTCGGCTCCGCCTTTGGCCAGTTTCGGTTTTGTTTTTTCAGTTTTTTAGTTGATATTTCCTTCTGTTCACCGTTTTATTTATATATGCGACGGTCTTTTGTTTATGTATCGCTCATTTGTCCGCTTCTCCATTGCAGATTGCAGTTTACATATGGCATTATCATCGATAGTCACCTTAAGTCCGGCTATAAAAGGCCCTGATCACAGGTGGACCGATGTGCAGTCGATTTTTGGATTAATCAGTGTAACATCTACCCGAGAAGTAATCATGAAGTACCTAGCTCTGGTGAGTCTTTGGAGTGAATCTCCTGAAGGATTACTATTTCAGAATAAAGTGAAAAAATGTGATTTTACTTTGGAATAGGTGACAAATATAGATCTGAGCTTTGCATATTAACTAATGGAAATCTCACATCAGTTTTTGATTACTTTTTAACATAATCCTTTCTTGTAGTAATAGGAATACATTCCTGATATCAAATTATGATTATAAAACTCGTAAACTGTGAATAATTTCGATAAAAACTAATTTTTTCCATTAAATAAAATATTTGAAAATACAAATGCAAAGGATTTTCAAAATAAAGTTAAGTTAATTCGTTAATTTTAAAATTTCAAGTACGGATACATTTTATAAATGTTAAATAATGTCCAAGAAAAGATACTTCTCAGTATAAAATCCAATATTTATTATTACTCTTACAGACCCTGTTTGTATGCCTGTTGGCCATCGTCCTGGTATCTGCGGTGCCCGTGGATGAGTCCCTGATCGGGGATAATATCTACCAGCCGGCCTTCGACGATGTTCAGCGTCCCCAGGATCCGCAGGCCATCTTCAAGCTGAAGAAGCTGCTCAAGCTGAAGAAGCTCCTGGGTTAGAAGGCAAGGCAACACACCTCCGCCGCCGCTTATCTGCTCGGTCAGCTCAGATTCTAGTCCAACCAATTGGGAACTTTGCCTCCCCCACAGCATTTTATATTTCAACAGTTTTGACAAAAACCTAGATAATGCCATAATCACACATAGCACGCACATACACACATAAAAGTGAAGCCAACGTAATCGTTACTAAAATAAATGTAATTTTCATACTACAAAAAGGCTAGTGCGAGTCGGCTTTCTTATGTCATCGGGCCGGGGATCTCCGTCTGTGTCCGAAAAGGAGCTAATGACTGGCGGCTGCAGGTCGAGTTTTTGTTTATTTAGATCTCCACGGGAAACTAGTTTGCGACAGAGAAAGAGGGGGAGTGTGAAAAGCAAGTGGTGTCCTCCTTACCAGTGAGTATTAGCCAATTCGCCGGTGCTACATAAATGAAAAGTCTGCGGTGTGCTAATTATGTTCCATAAAAGGCAGGTGTGTCCAGATTTATGGCTACGCTTTTCATCAATGGTTCCGATTCCATTCAATGATTTCTTTAATTGATGATAGTGAAGGTGTCTAACCCGAAAGTGCAACTTGATTGGTTTAAAATAAAATATAAATTAAGAAAGGTATGTTTCTATGCTTGATAGTGTTTTGGTTTTTCTGTGATAAATATGCTATCAACACTTTATTGACTGTACATAATACGTCTTCTAAATAACAATGTTTTTTTTAAGAAATGAAACCTGACTCAGGTTGATAATCTTTACAGTGTCTGGGAAATGGTTTAACTTTTAGCAACAAATTTAGCCCATCCGTTAAATATAATGTACCAGTTTATAAGATATATGTGTCTTTTTAATATTGTAAACAGTCTTAAATTCTTCAAATCGAATAATTAGCTATTTTAATTGGTTCGTAGTGTTTTTACGTGGATGCTCAATATTTTAAGAATATGTAGTCAAAGTTTTATATAGATCACAGAAAAATTTATGAACGGGGAAGTGCAGATTACGTCGTTAAACTTTTAAGATCTCTCCTTAAAAGCGACTTTTTCAAAGTCGGTTTGGCCGATTTTGAAATATCGCACAACACTTCTTTAAATAATTATCCAGGTAGTCCCGATTATCTTTGTTTTATTATAATTTTTATTTCATGTATATTTTTAGTCATGAATCGGGTTAAATTTAATTAAAAATCCACAGAAAAAATATGCAAAGTGAGAACATCGGAACACTGTCCTTTAATAGTCGGATGATTATGTGGACAATAAGGAAAACAACTTTTCGTGGGGCCCGGGAGATTTCCTACAACCCGTACACCTGTACATACTTTTCAACCAAAAATGTTCCCAAACAATTTTTAATTGTTGTGTTAATATATGGCAGTTTGTTAATTGAAATAAACTAAAATAAACCGATACGCCACACCAACCAACCGAATCCACCTTACCCTTCCCTTAAAGCCCCTAATAAACTTATTTTTAGTGTTTGTTCTCAAGTAAAACTTAATTATTTCAACCTAAAACTTATGATCTTAAAAATTTAAGTTTTTGATGCTTTGCCATAAATTATTTCTTCCCTTAGTTGTATATTGTGGCTTTTATTTAAACTTGTCATGAATAGTTTCGATTGCTTCCTTAAAAGTCACGTATTTCTCGTGATGCCAAACCAAAGACTCAAGAAACGAACTTGATGAAAGTAAATTTTTGTTACCAAATACATTTTTTTTTATTAGAGTTGTATTTTCATCTTCTTCTTTTTCTTCTTCTTAAGGACCTAAACACATAGTTAAACTAAAAATCCATGAATGGGTGATGTGAGTGTGCGTCTAGCCCAGGAACAGGAGCTTCTTCAGCAGCTTCAGCTTGAGCAGGAAGGACTGATCGTCGGAGGGGTTGATGGACTCGCTGCCAGGACCTTCAAGACCCTCGGGGATGGCCTCCTCGCGGGGAGCAGCACTGGTGACCATGAAGCACACCGCCAGGCAGAGGAACACACTCTGTAAAGGAACAAAGACGAATGACGGATGAGTTATGATCACTTGTCAGTCCTTCGGATTGTAGAAACGCACCAGAAGCAAGAATTTCATGTTGACTGGACTTCGGTTAACTTCGATTTGATCGATGATCTCGCACTGCGCGTTGACAGACTTGCTAGCACTGAACAACAGACCCCGCCGACCCGTCTATTTATATGCCAGTCCATCGGCCTGCGACGCTCGGCCGGCAGACCGCTCGTCTTTCACAGAAATTAAAACAAAAACAAAAAATGAAGAAAAACGCCGGCACAAGCTTCAGTGATTCAGAGCGGTGCGAGGAGCTGGCAATCAATCTGTTTGGGACTATTAAATGTGATTTTCCCCGCCACGCATGTGGAGCAATAGCGATAACAAAAGCCACACAAACTGTTGCGACCGGGTCCATTTTAAAGGCGCTTCTGCTACCTATTTGTGGTTTCATTTGTTCAGGGATCCGAGCATAATGTTTGGGCAATTTGTTGACGTGCGGTTTCCCCGGTTTCTTCGACTCTTTTTGCTAATCGGCGTTTCCTCGGTTCTGAGTTCTATTTGAGTAGGCCATTATGTGAGAGCGGGTTCTTAGCTAAATATTAATTAGCGGCTTGACATTGGCCTTAACGCCGAGATCAGCTAACAACAATTGATTTCACACCTTTGCATGGGCGTGCACAAAATTATTTGGCTGGGGGAATATATTAATTACGGGTTTTCTTTGGTATACCAAATTCATGTGCGTTGCTCTATTAAATTTGTGGAAGATGTGAGGACTATTTGTTTTTTAGGAAGCAATTAGGAAAATAATTCCTGTAATCTGAGTTTTTAGGGTTTAATTTATTTATATAATTTAGAATACAATTTATAATAATTCATTTTAGAAACAAGTTACGAATTCGACTACGGGTAGGCGATGATATAAACTTTACGGGTGATGTATACAATTAAATAAAAACATAGAGAGATTGTACCAAATTCCCTTTATTGTCTTACTAAAATAAGTTTCGCTCTGAACGCAGCATAAATATAGGCATCTGATTTTGCCAATAATTCAAAATAAGATTTTTATCACTTAAAAAATATGTATACGGACTACAATGCGAAAACCAATCATATAAAAAGAAATTATTAAGAATTGAGGCATTAGATCAATGGGTGTGCCAAAAGAGGAAAAGTATTTAAAGTTAATTTGCATAAATAAATAAAACATTTCTTTTCACTTCTAAGGAGCGTTTTTTCTGCCCAAGAAGGAAGAAAATGATAATATAAAAGATTTATGATTAATCGTACTTACAATTTTTAAAATAATAATTAAAAGTAAAAAAATTAAAAACTATTTTTATTTTTAAAATTAGATTGTTTTTTATAAAGTTAATAACTCGTTGATCTGTTATCTAAAAGTTAAGCTTAATTAGTGTTTTTGGTTATTTACAATACAGTCAACTCTCACAAAAGTTAATCAAGTGGATTCAGAGGTAATTATTTTTCTGACTTTGCGAATACTATATTTTATTTTATAATAATAAATACAAATAAAATATACTGAAGGGACAAAAACGTCGATCAAAAATATATTCCGATCTTTCTAATATACCGTCCGTTCAAAATATATCGAAATTTAACATTTACTTTCTTTTTATTCTTCAAATTGTATGTATACATTGATAATTAATAATTATTAGATAGCATATTTGTTAAAATATAATAATAAGAGTTCATTTGATAAAATTAATATTAATGTACAAAAATATGAGAGTCACAAAATAGCTAAGTTTTAAAGTTTATATTATACAAATTATAATTGTTATAAAGGTTTATCTGCATAAACAACACAACACAAATTAGTTACTACAAAATATAAGCATTGAAAATATTTATAGATAGATATCATATATATATATATATACTATATTTTATTTTATAATAATAAATACAAATAAAATATACTGAAGGGACAAAAACGTCGATCAAAAATATATTCCGATCTTTCTAATATACCGTCCGTTCAAAATATATCGAAATTTAACATTTACTTTCTTTTTATTCTTCAAATTGTATGTATACATTGATAATTAATAATTATTAGATAGCATATTTGTTAAAATATAATAATAAGAGTTCATTTGATAAAATTAATATTAATGTACAAAAATATGAGAGTCACAAAATAGCTAAGTTTTAAAGTTTATATTATACAAATTATAATTGTTATAAAGGTTTATCTGCATAAACAACACAACACAAATTAGTTACTACAAAATATAAGCATTGAAAATATTTATAGATAGATATCATATATATATATATATACTATATTTTATTTTATAATAATAAATACAAATAAAATATACTGAAGGGACAAAAACGTCGATCAAAAATATATTCCGATCTTTCTAATATACCGTCCGTTCAAAATATATCGAAATTTAACATTTACTTTCTTTTTATTCTTCAAATTGTATGTATACATTGATAATTAATAATTATTAGATAGCATATTTGTTAAAATATAATAATAAGAGTTCATTTGATAAAATTAATATTAATGTACAAAAATATGAGAGTCACAAAATAGCTAAGTTTTAAAGTTTATATTATACAAATTATAATTGTTATAAAGGTTTATCTGCATAAACAACACAACACAAATTAGTTACTACAAAATATAAGCATTGAAAATATT
>VNJM01000153.1:0-158876 GCA_008042475.1 Drosophila kanapiae | reverse complement strand
ATCCGGGTCATTGTGTCCTCTCCACGGACGAATGGGCGCAGTTGGTCATCTTCATCATCTACTAATCGCACAGGCCTGATCAAATTCAAGCCGGGCGCCTTCTATCCGGGTATGCCGTGCCCGTCCAGTCAGTACTCATAAAACATCCAAACAAATACGACACCTTCAGCTGGATCTGGGACGGAGCTGGAATATTTTTTCTCTGGCTGGCGATGAAGCAGTTCTAAAACCGATGCCAATCTGTATGCCAACAGTGTGCGCGAGGTGATGACCAAGACCTTGGGCGTGCCCGGACTATTTCTTCGAGGATGTGATCGTAATGAGCCGTGCCCGCGACATGAAGATTCCCTTCCCTGGCGACATCGTAGAGATTGAGCAGATCATCGAGCAGCAGCGCTTGATTGAAAGCCAGCGAGATTCCGAATTGTGCAGAAGCTACCACGTGCTGCACAATACGGACCGTTTGGACATTATAACCTTTGCAAAGCTGCTACAGATTGATCTCAAGAATGTCAATCTGCTCATCTGACTCGCTGACCGATCACCGACGCATGGGTGCGGTGAGCCTGAAGAACCTCCTGCTCTGCTCCCTGTTCAGCAAACTAAAGTCTTCTGATTCAATGGCGTTCCTCCGAGCACTGATCCATCTGTACAGCAAATTTTGTTAGCAGATTGACCGGGAAAGTTTTGCGTGTGAAGCACGCTGGCGGCAAGCTTTATTAACACAATTCCCAGGCGCTGCCCTATGCTCTGGACACTGACAACCTGGGCTATGCCTACTTCGATGGCATTGAGGAGCACACTGAGAAGCAGAAGCCGATCGCTAACTAAGAGCTAGAGTTCTCGCCTTTTGTCAAAATTAAATAGTGAAACTACAATCATTCTTTTGTCGCATTTACATTTCATTTCCTCATTTTAACAGCTCTGCTTTGTATTTGAGGCATGTTCGTGGTTGTCATAGAACAATATCAACTCGGACAACACGTGTAACTCGTATCGAACAAACAAACCGAACAGAAATTCCGGCACTGTGGAGAGCGCTTTTTCGAGCCAGAATTTAATTTGCTTTAAAATAATGTCGCCCCATTAAATAGTTGTAGTTTTATATTTATATATCTGCCATTTGTGCCAGATGGTTACTCGCATTCCTTCAGGGCCTTCGACTTCCGACTGAGGCAAACGAGCTTCTACCATTTTTCACATAAAAAAACACTCCAGTTCCAGAGCTAAATACATATTTATTTTGAGGAATAAACACAATGAAGAACATTAATTTAATAGCGCAATCCCAGGAGCTCATAGAGTGGCACCTCGTTCACGGATTCGCTGGTGCTACTCTCCTCGAAGTCACCGCTCTGCAATAGATACTGAGGCCGTTCCAGGGAGGGATTGGCCAGGTAAAAGTCAATAAGGGCCGTCGTACTGCGCAGATGTGTAATGCCCTTGAAGATTTTCTCCCGGGTCAGCAGCTCCTCCGGATAGACGGTCTTGATGGCAGTGTCATTGGATCGCTTCAGCCAGGGGCGATCCTTAACCGGCACTGTACGTCCAAAGACACTTAGTATGGGTTTCTGATTCACGCGTGTGGCATGGTCGTTGATGTGCTTCTCGTACTTCAGCTCAATGGCCATCTGTTTGGGGAAGTTTTTCCAATATATATAATATATTTAAAATATAATATATTTAAAAAATAATATATTTAAAAAATTGTAGCATTTAATGATTGTCTTACATGCGGCTTGTTCCATTTGTCGGCCACAGTCTGGGCTATGGCGTTGACCTCCTTGGGATCCGTCTTCACCGAGGCCAGCAGCGTGCGATCGCCTTTAATGGAGAAGAGATTTTTCACCTTATCCGGAGTCAGGTTGCTCTCCACAGTGCCAAAGGAATTCAGCCACTCAACGAATCGCTCTGCCGACTGTGAAAAGGAATTAAACGGATTAAAAGGAGGAGGATATTGATCAATAGTCACTACTTAATATATTAATATACCGACCGCATCCATGAGGTTCTCGGCCTGTTCGTCCAGCGTCACCAGGGAGTAGTTTTGGCCAGCGTGCTCGACCCGGGACTGCCAGCTGACTCGCTTGTCTCGCGGCGCACAGAGAAACTTCGCGTACCAGCTGGTGTTGTCCACGACGCGATGGGTGTGGCCCACCGGCTCGCCCAGCTTCAGGTCGAACTTCTCGAACTCGTGCTCCATGCGCACAATGTCCGAGTGGTCGGTCTCGTTGAAGTGCTCCTCCACCTTCTTCCGTCCGATTTCGAGAAGCTAAGAGATTGGCCACATGGATTAGGAGACATGATTGAAGGGCCATCCACGATGCTTACCGGGGCGTCCTCCTCCTCCTCGCTCTTCTCCGAGCTGCTGGCACTCATGTAGTCCTCGGGCCGCTCTAACTGCATCTCGTCCCGAATGTAGATGTCCTCGTCCGACTTGGAGTAGTCATATTTCTGAATTTTTTTCACCCGCTCGCGCAGTCGCCGCGGCAGCACCAGCGAGTAGTCGATGTTCGGGATGCGTGGCTCAAAGCGGCAGGAGGCCGCCCACTCCACCTCCTTAATGGCCGCGTTCCAGTAGTCCTTGCCACGCAACGCACCGCGGTCGCGCAGCTTGGAGAAGCCGCTCATCCCGCCGCTGGAGGAGCGCTCTATAAACAGCTGCGCCTTCACATCAGTGGCCATTGCCTTAATTTCGGCCTCAAGCTTGGCCGCCTCCTGGGCCGTGGTGAAGTCCAGCGTGGCGGAACCAACCGGTCGGTTGGCCCGCTCCACAATCGTCTTACGCACCGTCGACCCATAGGGATGGCGTTTCCGGATCGACATCGTTGCAAGAAGTAACCAAAAAAAATATAAACCTGGATACGGCTACCGGGCGGACTGTCGGAATTTCTGTTCGGTTTGTTTGTTCGATACGAGTTACACGTGTTGTCCGAGTTGATATTGTTCTATGACAACCACGAACATGCCTCAAATACAAAGCAGAGTTGTTAAAATGAGGAAATGAAATGTAAATGCGACAAAAGAATGATTGTAGTTTCACTATTTAATTTTGACATAAGGCGAAAACTCTAGCTCTTAGCGATCGACTTCTGCTTCTCAGTGTGCTATGCAATGCCATCGAAGTAGGCATAGCCCAGGTTGTCAGTGTCCAGAGCATAGGACAGCGCCTGGGAATTGTGTTAATAAAGCTTGCCGCCAGCGTGCTTCACACACAAAACTTTCCCGGTCAATCTGCTAACAAAATTTGCTGTACAGATGGATCAGTGCTCGGAGGAACGCCATTGAATCAGAAGACTTTAGTTTGCTGAACAGGGAGCAGAGCAGGAGGTTCTTCAGGCTCACCGCACCCATGCGTCGGTGATCGGTGAGCCAGGCAGATGAGCAGATTGACATTCTTGAGATCAATCTGTAGCAGCTCGGCAAAGGTTATAATGTCCAAACGGTCCGTATTGTGCAGCACGTGGTAGCTTCTGCACAATTCGGAATCTCGCTGGCTTTCAATCAAGCGCTGCTGCTCGATGATCTGCTCAATCTCTACGATGTCGCCAGGGAAGGGAATCTTCATGTCGCGGGCACGGCTCATTACGATCACATCCTCGAGGAAATAGTCCGGGCACTCCCAAGGTCTTGGCCATCACCTCGCGCACATTGCTGGCATACAGATTGGCATCGGCCTCTTCATCCGCCGAAATGTGTGGAAATGTGTTAATAAAGCTTGCCGCCAGCGTGCTTTACACACAAAACTTTCCCGGTCAATCTGCTAAGAAAATTTGCTGTACAAATGGATCAGTGCTCGGAGGAACGCCATCGAATCAGAAGACTTTAGTTTGCTGAACAGGGAGCAGAGCAGGAGGTTCTTCAGGCTCACCGCACCCATGCGTCGGTGATCGGTGAGCCAGGCAGATGAGCAGATTGACATTCTTGAGATCAATCTGTAGCAGCTCGGCAAAGGTTATAATGTCCAAACGGTCCGTATTGGGCAGTACGTGGTAGCTTCTGCACAATTCGGAATCTCGCTGGCTTTCAATCAAGCGCTGCTGCTCGATGATCTGCTCAATCTCTACGATGTCGCCAGGGAAGGGAATCTTCATGTCGCGGGCACGGCTCATTACGATCACATCCTCGAAGAAATAGTCCGATGTGGGCACGCCCAAGGTCTTGGCCATCACCTCGCGCACATTGTTGGCATACAGATTGGCATCGGCCACTTCATCCGCCGAGGACATGAATTCAATTTCGCATTGGTTGTAGAACTGCGTCATCGCCAGCCAAAGAAGAAGAAATATTCCAGCTCCGTTCCAGATCCAGGTGAAGGTGTCGTATTTGTTTGGATGTTTTATGAAGAGGACACAATGACCCGGATGATGTTCTGCCTTGAATTCGGATCCTCGCGCTGCACATAGATGGGCTGGGCATAGTTAATGATGCGGCCCAGCAATGGTATGTCCGCCGCCTCCCGATTGTCCACCATTGATGGCGTGCCACTGGCCACAAGCACAACAGACAAAATTTTCTTGTGAAGAAGGTACCATCAATACCTTAACCTAAATATGCATTCTATTAAAAAAAACCCAAACAATTTTAAGGCTCCTTTTAATCCGTCAATGAAAAACACTTCTATCGAGCGAATACTCGTGATTTTTTCCGGCAACCTTTAGATCTTACTTCCAAAGATTAAGGTTCTCCTTATATTTGTGTTAGTTCTCTTGAGGCAGGATGTATTTCCATCGAAGGCTACAAGACCTAATTAGTGCTAAACCGCAAGACTTGCCTGCTAATCCTGAATAATACTCCATCGAACATGGTTCATTATTAATCATTTAAATACAAAAAATATTCCAAACAAATTTAATAATGGTTCCTCATGAAGGTAAGTATAAATAACTCTTTAAATATGCATAAATTCCTCGAAGAAAAAGAGGTAAATAAAAGATGCCTGTCCCATTAGAATTAAGATTCAGGGGAATCGACTCCCATTTCCTTTAAAACGAACCGTTGTCCTGGCTAGATTGCCTACTGGGGTAAAGATTTAAGTGAAGCCATTATGGAAATAATTGCGCATACGTCCCGTTGGTGCCCTGCGAGCAGGAAGGATTGCAGAACGGCGGGGCAAACAATAGGTTTATAAACAAAATTACCAACTTAAATTAGAAGATATAGAAGAAAATGGCATTAAGTTATTATGCCATTTTGCTTCTCAATTAAGTGGGTAAGTGGGTTTGTTAGTGTTTTTAAATGATTATTAAATAATGTTCAGTATATAAGTAGGCACTTGGAGAAAATACTCCAGTCTACTGACAGCCTCATTAGATAAAAACAAATCAAATTCAGTCTTATTTTTCTGAAGCTTGAATTCACACAAAATGTATAAACAAAGTAAAGTTGGAACAAAGAAAGTCTCGATGGCAGCGGACAAGGCTAAGAAGCCAACCAAAAAAATTGTTAAAGTTGGCAAGACCAAAAAGAAACAGATCAATGCTTCTAGCACCATTTTGAAGGATTCTACGATTTCATCTGCAATGGAAATCCGACCTGCTGACATCGGGGCATCTCAAAGCGAATCGTGGAGCCTTACCGAATCTATCAGGCAATTTGTTCGCCAGGAAGTGGAAGAAGCTCTCATGAAAATCAGCATCAAAAGGGAAATGACACACAAAGCTGCGTCAAAAGAAAATATCGCAAATGTTGATGAATACGTAAAGCTGGAAGATCTAAACGGTATTGTCAATACGCTCATCTCGCAAAACATCGAGTCTGTCGTAGAAAGGAACTCAGATAAAATCCAGGAGACGGAGGTCAAGGTCTTTTCCCTTGAGGAGAATATAAAGAATCTTACAGCGCGCATGAAAGCAGTGGAGGAGTCGGTGCGCGAAATGCACAAAGGTTATTCACGCATCTCTGCGGGTTCTCAGGAAACGGGGAGGGTAGTTGGTATGCGGAAGCCAACGATTAGGTTTCAGATTCCCGACAAGGAACGTCCATCCGCTTCAAAGTTAATGCCGCAGATCGGAAGTGCTTCGAAAGTAAAACTGCCAATTGGCCTACGACCGGGGCTCATGCCCAGCAAAAGCAGTGAAGACTCAGATGACGATTCAGAGGATCTGGAATCAAGTACTTCTACGGAAATGAACGACGAAAAAGCTCGCATATATGACGAACTCATACAGAAATTTAATCGAGAGAACGGAGGACAGCAGTTGGATCTTGCGAGCGCCTGGAATCCATCACAAAAAGTCGATCCTAGAATTGCGTGTCTTGAGAAGGACTTGCAAAAACGGATGACCGAAAGGCATCAGTTCGAGACTAACATGTTGCGTTATAAGAAATCGCCATTGACTCTCCAGTTGGACAGCCACAAGAAACACTTTCCTAATGAAGGAGGAGGATCCTTGGCCCAAGGCCAACGTAAACGTCTTGGCCATCCTAGACTCAGCAGACCGCCAACCCCGAAGATCAGCGATGAAAAACAATCCGACTGGTTATTTGAACAGTAGTTCCATAATATCTGCATTTGCTTAGGTTTATGCCCCCATTTTGAATTTAAAAATGTTTGGTGATCAAATATATGAATTGTAAATTGTCTGACTCAAGAGCTTTCTTTAAGCCTATTAAATCGAATAAAGGACAACTATTACAGACCATATCATACTTCTTAAAGGTTCAACTAACTGAAGGAATTTATTTTAGGGAACAAATAAAACTTTAAAATTTGCTTTTTTGCTTACACGAATAAAAGAGAAAGATACTAAGCGCACCGAAAAAGATACTTGCCAATTTATCACTCATTTTACCGACAAGTCAAAGAATGGTCCATAATTAAATAATAAACTTTACAAAAATAGTTTAGTGTACTTACATTTTTCAGCTGAGTACCTCCACATATATATTTGACTAATATTTCGATCTGTAAGTTCTTTTTGTAATAAAAAAATCAACTTTATTGCTTCAAAACTAAATAGGCCGCCCATTAAAGGGTCAGCGTGGTCTGGATCCAGGGCAGGTAGGTGCCCACGTTTACATAGACCCCGGGAACTCCAGCCTGGGCGCAGCCTATACCCCATGCCACCAGTCCCACCACATACCAGACTCCGTTGCTGGTGCAAACCAGCGGGGAACCGCCGTCTCCCGTGCAGGCATCCTTGCCAGCTTCGCCGCCCGCGCAGATAAAGCTGGTGGGGCTGAGGGCGAAGGAGGCGCCTAGGCGCGTGGCCTGCAGGGCGGCCTGGCAATTGGCGTTGGGTATCAAGGGGACATCCACCTGGCGCTCAATGGCCTGGTAGGCGCCAGTGGGTCCGAAGTCGTTCTTGCCCCAGCCAGCCACCCAGCAGCGCTGACCCACAAAGCTCGTGGTCGGCAGGCAGACGGTGCCCACGGTGGACTTGCTGGTGAGCGAGACGGGGGTGGCCAGCTTCAGGATGGCCACGTCGTTCTGCAGGTTATTGGGGTTGAAGGAGGGGTTCACGTACACATTCGAGACGTACACATCCTGGGCGGGAATCGGCTCGTTGGTGCTGCTGGCGTCCCATTCCCCTAGACGAACCTTAAAGGAGGTAAGACTGACTCCAAGTGGGTTGGGAACGATGGTTACAGGTAAACTTTGAGGGACACTCACGCCAGATTGTACACCTTGTGGGCGGCGGTTAGGACATGCTGAGCTGTGATCAGAGCTCCGCCGCCCAGATAGACATCCGCCGTGGTAAGGAGCGCCGCCTGCCAAGGATAGGCTCCGAAGCTGGCCTGTCCCGCTCCAGCGCTGGCGGAGCCGGGTGGCGGCGGGAACCTCCGGCCGCACTGATAGCTTCCTGCCTGGCAACAGGCCACCAAGCCGTAGCTGCAGGTCAACGTGGCAGTGGTGCTTGGAAGTGAGGGCTGTAAAAAGTTGATTAATCAGATTCTTCTTAATGGAAAGTAACCCGAAGAATCAAAGGATTCTAGGAACTATTTATCTACAAAGCTTCAGTAACTGCTTACATACGCTCCTGTATTAACGATCCTGATGTCCAATTGACCACTGCCATCGCTAGGAACGGTGGGTATGGGGTTCGCACAGGATCCGGGAGGGACACATTGACAGTAGCTACTCGTTCCCGGATTAACAATCGAAGGCACCGGCGGCCATGTGCCCGGCGGCACTTGGGGCGGTACCAAGGTGCCCACGATCAGCTGCCTGGTGAGAACTGACAGGGAAATAAACTCCAGAAAACTGTATTCCTGACTGCAGCCACTTACTCGTGTGATTTGCTGTGCTCGCCACATCGCTGGGCTGCGGCACCCGCGGGGCATCCTGACCGGCCTCCGATTGGGCAGGACCAAAGCTCCAGGCGTGAGAAGATACGTAGAAGCACTGCAGCAGCACTGGCAGCCACCACATCCGACCGAACCGATAGTGAGTCATGACCAGCGAGAACTAAATCGGGGCGGCGTTGCTCCGGTGGGCTATATAGTGGTGACCAGTCCATAACTTCCCCCCCAATAAATTGCCTGACGAATGGCCTCCTCGACTCAGGGATTTTCCGCGCTGCATAGAGCGGCAAAAAAGGGCAATCATAAAAAGCGAATTAGTGGGGAAATGCAAGGAAAAGTTCCAACGAACTGAGATTACCCTTCTCGGAATTTTTATAGTAATTAGAAAAAAAATGTAACTAAAATGATTGCTTCAAGATTGCTTTAAGTATCAGAAGAAAAATAACTTCAATTGATTGAATATACCAATATACTAAGTTACAAAGGTTACTAATTGCGTATAACTATAATTCCCAAATAAAACATTGCAAAGTGTAATAATATATTAATATATTATTGCTTAAGAGCCCAAGTACCCGCTTCAGAACCTCAAAAGGGAAGTGTATTTGTGTGAAGCACAAAATAAATTTTAGTTTCGGATGCGCTGCGTTTATAACTTTTTGGTTCGATAATTCCATCCCACTGAATGTTCCCATTGTTAACATTGTTGCTCCACATTTTTTTAACCATTAAATTTGATTATAATAACTTAATGGTTTAATTGCAAACAATTTGAAGCCGATTCAAGTTTGACACTTTCCGCTTGAGAACATTTTGCATATTTCCCCAAACACACCCGCATACCCCTTGGAAAATGGCTGGCAACTTAGCGCCAAAGTTTGTTTAATGACTCACGCGTCCCGCAACATTTCGTTCAATCTAAAATACTAAACCCTCCGAGTAGAGCTGTTAATGTGGCAGGCCGAATGTTAAGTCCCTCATAGATAACAGTAGCTTTCGAGCTTTCTATATCAATTGCAGCGCTTACTTTTCCACCGCTAATCAGTTCGTGCCTCGAAGTGGAGCGAAATGGGTCACCCGGAGCTGGATTTTAGAGCTATTCCCAGATTGCATGGCAAGCAAAATTACTGGCAGTGGCGCATCCTTTTGAAGACCTTCCTCGACGCCAATGACCTGTGGAAGCACAACGAGCCAAAGGAGGTAACAATCTATTTCATTCAAAATTAAAGAAAATTATATATTTTCTAACAAATTAAAGCAAGCTTAAAATATCTTACGTATCGGTACATTTTTCGCATTCTTTTGTGTGTTAATCCAGGAAGGTCTACCTTAGCTTCGCCTGGAGATATCAAGTTTGAATATTCCGTCAATATATCGGTAGACTTATAATACTTAATATTATAACTAGGGCGTGGTTTCACTGAATCAAAATTTTGGTAATGCGTTTCAGTGTCAGAAAGGGAGAACTCAACCGAGATTACTCGCGCTCGTGTCGTTAAATACCCAGAACGAAGAGAAAAGAATCGAGGGAAATATATTTTCCGACAGGCCTTAAAAAGAGCTCACAAAAACACAATTTTAGTAAACGTGATAGCAGCTACAAGGCACAGTAAAGAAATTTAAAAACAATTTTATTTGATGTATATTGTTGAGATGTTTAAATCAAACTTTTATGGCGCCATCTAAAATTAAAAACAAAATTCTTGATAGTTCTATATAGATTATACCTAGAATATATACAAATTCGAGCTTTGTGACCATCTCCTGCATTATTTTCAATTGTTTTTCTATGTTTCTTAGATGTCAAACCTTCAAAAAAAACCTTTTACTTTTGTATAGGTTATACTTAAATAGTATATGCATATCTTGAAATTACTTTATCTGTACTCTTAATGTATTTTCTTCTTTATAATACCATTTTTTATTTTTGCTAACTTATCACCTACTTATGTTTGCAATGTATTTTCAGAGCCCCCAAACAAAATTCTTTATTTTGGCCAGTATCGAGGGCGATAAGATTGAACCGGCGTACGAAGACCAAACTTGTTCGTACATATTTCAAAATATGGAGAGCCGCTTTGGACCCTTTAGTTAGAGTTTCAAATTTATAAATACCTTGTAGTTAGGCCGAAAAATATATTCTGCTTTTGATTATTAACCCAGGGTGGCATCTCAATTTGTTCTAATCCTAATCTGGAAATATATATGTGCTGATGCAGATATGTATACATATATTGGAAAATTCGCTGCCCGCTGCATTATCGCATTTATCTTAAATGCTTATGGTCCAAGTATGTTTAGTCTACAAGTCATTGAAACTAAATGTATTCTTCAGCTTTAAAAAAAAACCTACTGTTTTCCAAAATATATACATTAGTTTCTATTTAAATATACTTCTTTGAAAGAGTCGTCCTACAATATAGTAAGACGATTGTTTGTTAATGTCAGCTGTTTGGCAAAGGAAAGGACTTACTCTTCTACGGAAGGTGGTTACTACTTTCTATATAAATAGTTTACTTGCTGATAATCTCTGTGCTACCTGAATGTACTCATTGATATTTAAATAAAAATTTAAATTGGATTAGAAAAGCTTCTCTTATCAGTTGAAGCGAAATAAGTTTTTAACTTCTGTGTTAATCAATACGTGTGACGCAGTGGTGGGCAATTGTTCACCTGGAGTTGGATTTTAGTGTCATACCCAAGCATGGCTCCAAAAATTATTGGAAGTGGAAAGCGATTTTGGTAACCACCATTTAAGCCACCTAAATAGTTAGAATTAAAATAAAATAATATTGTTAAATGGGCCGAGAATTGTAACTATTTATTTTCGGTTATCCTTGTCATCACTTTCCTTTGATTTTGTGCCACCTCCATTGCCACCACGTCCTCCACGTGCACCACCTCCATCGCCACCACGTCCTCCACGTCCAGAGCCTCCAGGTTCACCATCTTTTCCATCATTTCTGTTTTTATCTTGACTTGAATTTTCGTTAACGGAATTTTTTGCGCCTCCTCCATCGCCACCACGCCCTCCACGTGCACCGCCTCCATCGCCGCCGCGTCCACCTCGTCCAGATCCTCCAGGCTCTCCATCTCTTCCATCATTTTTGTTTCTATCTTGACTTGAATTTTCCTTATCTGAATTTGAGTTTCCACCGCGGCCTCCGTTTCTGCCGCCTCCGTCACCGCCACGCCCACCACGTCCAGAGCCTCCAGGTTCCCCATCTTTTCCGTCTCTACCGCCTCCTCTCCCCCCTCCACCGCCACCACCTCCACCTCCGCCACCGCCACCGCCACCGCCACCGCCTCCGCCTCCGCCTCCGCCTCCTCCTCCTCCTTTACCCCCTTTTCCGCCCGACATTAAAAGTTTCTCCGAACAAGGAAAATGGGTATTCCAGGAAAACAGGGGGAAAACCTAACTACTTTAGCAAAGAGCTAGGATTGAAAGTTAATTTTCAAACTAAAGAAACTATGTAATTGAAAAGTAAACTATAGAAAAAAAAACATTATAAAAATAAATTGTATAGTGATTAGAGATATATATATCGATCAATTTAGAAATCGAAAAATATCGTTCAAGTATCGATAATATCGAACAAATATCCGAAAATGTGTTAAAATTTTTTAAAACTACAATGCGTTCTTTATGTCCTTTTAAGTTTCTACTTTTAATACATCAAACAGAATATCGAATATATCGCAATGATAAAATATCGACTCATATGGTATCAAATATCGATGCAGCATCCAATGTATCGATATTTTCTTCCATCCTTAAAAAAGATTTTAGAAAAGGCAATATCTAGAAAAGAAAAAAGAAACTAAAAATATACAATGTTGAAGACTAGATACAATTTTAAAAAGCAATAATAATAATTGTAATAATTGTAGATAATTATAGGTACACTGCGGCAATTTGTGGTATCTCTAACAATGAGATTATTCATTTATTCAAAGTGCATTTGGTTTTTGTCAACTAACACGTGCATTCATCCGAATGGCTTATCCGCCTTCAATTCATTTACAATGCATTGATCATTGCTTACGAACTAGACTACAATTTAAGGCACTATGTAAAGCACTACACACAGGTAATTTCATCCTCCAGCCGGGATGCAGTGCATCCAGGCAACACAACTCTTAACAAACACTATATTTACATAGCTAAAACGTGAGGGAGGCTGGCTCCTTTGTTCCAATAACTGTGGTATCTCTTCTGTGATGATACTCCATATTCGACATGATAATGATTTTTGACTAGCACAATATATCTGCTTCCGGTGCGTTGGGATCGTAGTAGTAGACACTGGGCGACCATGGCCTCTCAGCACCGGCCGCCATCTCCGGATGGGCGGGAGTAACCGCCTGGCAGCAGTCGTCTTTAGCTTTTCCAGAACCCTCACCGGGAAACTCCTCGCCCACTGACTGGGCGCGCAGCACAATCTTGTGGGGATTAGTAACGTCCACGTTGGTCACCACGCCGGCCTGGTGCCGGAAGCTATGGAATCTGTTGGTTAAATGGCCATCCACGTAAATCTGGATAAAGAAAGGATAGTTCGAAAGATAGTCATCTTAATGGCAAAGGAAACCGCACCTCGTAACCCGCTATACCGCGGCAGTCCGCCACTTCCCACTGGACGAAGAGAGACGAACATCCCAATCTGGTTACTCCGCGAATGGTGACTGGGAAGCTCTCGCACGGGTACCTGCTGGCATCATTGGCTCTTATATCCTGGGAAATAGAAAATTTCAGTTGGGAGATCATGGAAACTCATTTTTGGTGAAACGCCTACCTTGGGCTTGGCTTGTTTGGTGCCCAGCACGCAGTCCATGGCATGCAGATCGATGATCATCGAGTCAATGAAGTATTTCTGAAAGAAACCAGTAACGGATAAGGAGCTTGGATTAGATTGGAAGCTGTAACTCCCAGATCTTACCATTTCGCATAGTGGATCGCACATGGCCGAGCGCAGGGTATTGGACACCGTCTTGCACTCTTTGTCGCAGATGAGGGCGCGACAGTGGCAGCAGAGACATCCCACCTTGCACTTGGACGGGCTCGGTTCTGGGCATTTCTCTGGGCACTTCTCTGGGCCCTTCTCCGAGCTCTTCTCCGGGCCATTTTCCGGGCAATCCTCCGGACACTCCCCTGGGCACTCCTCGGGGCACTCCTCGGGGCACTCCTCGGGGCACTCTTCCTCCACAATCTCCTCGCAAGAGTGAGTGATTGTGTCACAAGGACACAATCCGCAGTCCTTGAGCGCCTTACGGATGAGCTTCTCGCATAGTGTCCTCACGTCGGGCGACAGGGGTCCTGGTGGTAGGAAACCCCTGGGCTCACCGGCGCTCTCTTCCTCAGAGGTCTCCTTCTGGACGCTCGGGTCAATCGAAAGGTTATACGGATAGGGAGGCTTATCGAGCTTGGGATCGGTGAATGGAAAACAGCACTCCATGCCCGCAAAGGGACACACGACACCGTCGCACTCGCTCTCCTTCTTTATGCATGGCACCGATCTCACTGTAGGCACCGGGATCGTAGAACCCTCGCAAAGTTCCTTCAGGATCAACTCGGTGGTTTTGTCGTCCAGCACATTGCCCTTGGCCGTGGCCTCAATTTCCTGGAGCTCCTTCTCGACAAAGCTTTTCAGCTGATCGCACAGATCCGACGTCGCCTCACAGACTTCCTCGCCGGCATCAGGAACTTCCCCATCATCCTTCTCGCCCTCGTCACCCTCGCAGTCTTCGAAGACATCCTCATCCTTGTCTAAGCCATCTTCCGAACAGGGACTTTGGATGTCGTAAAACTGGCCCGATGTGGCCTTCTTAGCCCTGGGCATATATTCCTCCTCGCCATCGGGCAAGAAATCCGGGCTTAGCTCAAACCCGTATATGTCGGTCTGCGGCACCTCCGGCTCGGGCGGCGGCAGGAAGCACTTGCGCAGGTACTCTTCCAGCTGGTGGAAGCACTCGACGCGCTGCAGCTCCTTCTTGGTCTTGGCCCGCTCGGTGGTCTGCTCTCCACTTCGCTCATGTTGAGCGGCGCAGCACTCATCGAAAGGCAATGGTGGTGGACAGGGTGCTTCGTCCGCCGGAGCTACTGCACACTCGCTCTCGGCGCGCAGGAGGAGCGTTAGTTCCCGGAATAGCTGCTGTATTTTAGAAGTGCGATCTTCGCCGCAATCGCAACCGGCCGGCACGCTCAGCTCCTCCACCAATCCGAGGACGCGCTGCTTGCGCGTGGAACAGGCCCTGCAGGTGGCTCCGCAAGTATCTTCATTTGTCTTAACGCCACTGTCTTGTTTCTGGCAGCTGCACACCTCCTCGTCCTCGTACGACTGGCACGACTTGGTGCGATCGTCTTCGTCGTCCTGGCACAGGCAACTGCCGCCGGAGAGACTACGGTGCGAGTGGAAGCTGGTCATGATGGGATCAGACTTCCGTGCCAGGCAAGTCGTACAAGAGGGGGTGGGGCTCCCCATGGACGGCGATTGGCAGTCGCAGAAGTCGCCACTGGGGTCGGTCAGGCTGACCCTCTTCATTCCCCGCGAGTTGGAGTTCTGTACGGCGGCCTCACATTCCGGGTTTTCGGTATCAACAAGCTGCGAGAAGCCGGATGGGTGCTGAATCCTTGCGGAGGTACAGGGCTCCATGACGAGCTGCGACGTGCACTCCGCATCCACGAAAGATTTTGAGGCAGGCGGCTGTGCCAGAGGCTTATCGCCCGATGCGCAAAGGCAGGTGACCTTGCCCACAATGGACCGGGATCGACTGGTGGTGACAGAGGTGTCGTAGTCGCCTCCGAAGGAGGGCTGATTGCGCGGATATCGCGATATGGCGCTGTGATAATTGGCTTGACTCGGCGGACAGGATACGTTTGAAGCTTCCCTCTTTGTTTCGCTGCACGACTGGCAATCCTTCTTGGGAAGGCTCTCCTCGCTTACAGGATCTTTGAGAGAGGACAGCCAAGTCATGGCGCTAGGGTTACGCGGACCCTCCTGACTGGTTACCGGAATACTGACCACGCTCTTGGAACGACATGGCTTTGTTACAGAGCGGGCGGCCTGAACAGTGATTCCCTTCGATGTAGTAGAATCCATCGCCTTGCTGTAGGATGGACCGCTCACCAGGTTGCTCTGTCCGGCCCAGTAGGGGGGCTTAGACCCACAGGAGCAGGGATCGAGGAGCTCCTTGGTGCACTTACTAATCGTGCTCTTGAACGATGTCCCCGCCGCACTGGGCTCTGTGATCGATGTCTTTACGGAGCAGGGCTGCTTCTCTTTGGACGTTGTGGGATGCCCCTTCTGGTTTTGCGTGCCGCATGGCTCGGCTTTCGAGCGGCACTGGCACGCCTGACTGGTGACTGGTGGCGGATCCGCGGACTTGGATCGCTTGTGTTGGCATGAACAGGACGCTTCCGCCTGCGCGGTCTTGGGTTTGTGGTGATCTTGCAACCAGGAATTCTCTGTCTGCGAGGGCTTGACAAGCGGATCATCGGAATCATCGGGATCTTCGGGATCATCGGGCTTATGGGGCTCATCGGGCTCGTCGGGCTCATCGGTATCTGTGGTCTGGCTCTGGCACGGGCATTTATTCGGTGGCTTCCAGTGGTCTTTCAGGTAGGAGTTATCGGTCTGCTGGTGGCGGGTATTGGGGTCGCTGCTGGAATGTCGCTCGTCCTGAACGTACATCAGAGCCGGGCATTCTATGGATGGGAAAAAACAGAAAAAGAATGATTGAGACAAGGTTATAAAGAGGAAGCCCTAAAATGAGAAAATATACATAGATTGAGATGGGACTTCAGCTGTAATTATAGAAATTATGAATTAATTAGTTCCGAATAAACACCGAAAGAGAAGCCGTAAACGAAAATTATCAATTGCTCAAATAACGTAAGCAATGCACAGAACAGCTTCATTAACTCTGAAGATATATTGAAATTACTACAGAAACCATAAGTTCTTCCAAGCAAAACAAAACCAAGAATCTTACTGAACTATTGGAAACTTCATAAAACGCTCAAGGAGCAAGAGTTTCTAGGGATCTGCGTCGCTTACGTTATTGTGGCATTTGGGACTCGATATCCGAACGATAACCGAACGCAAACCGACCGAAAAGCTACAACACACAGGCGTTTCGAATTTTGAAGGGGAAACACATTTTATTCGTTGGGTTGCACTGGGACGAGGAGTTCCTTGATTTCAGACAGTGTGATCTCCCGCCCGCGTATGCCATCCTTTCGGGTCCACATCTCATGGTTGTAGAGTTCCAGGAACTTGGCCTCCGCCTTTTCCCGGCACGGACAGAAATCAAAGTAGGAGGTCTGACTGCACACCTCGCGGTCCTCGAACTTGGTGAAGATGGTGCCGCGCTGGACACAGCGGCACACCTTTACATTCACATGCTCCCAGTTGCTGGCGAGGGAGCGCTTCATCCACGGGCACATACAGCAGCCACAGTTGCCGGGACAGAACACGTTTCCCTCCTCGTCCATGATCGGACTCGGGTCGAAGCGACAGGGCGAGCAGTTCGAGAAGTCCTTGTTCTGGGGCAAGGCCAGGAAGTACTTCTTGGGCGACGTCGGTTTCTCTGGCTCCGGCTTATCCTCTGCCTCCTGTGGCTTATGCTCTACCTCCAGTGGCGGCGATTCCGACTTTTGGGCATAGATCGTTTTTGACTGTGGCTCTCCGTACGTATCACTGGACTCCTCGGACGAGGATTCGGTCTCGGTCTCGGTCTCGGTCTCGGTCTCCGCCGCAGGGATGACCAGATTCTTCTCTATAACAGGCTCTTCCACCACCTCTTCCACCGCCTTTTCCACCACCTCTTCCACCACCTCCTCCTCCAACGGCTCTTCCTCCTCTGACTCCGGCTCGGGCACAGGCAGGTACAACACAGAGATTACCTCGCGTGCATCCGGATTGTAGCGATGCTGGCACGTGATGGTGTTGCAGCGAAAGGAGCGCGAGGAAGAGTCGCCGCAGCTGCCCAAGAAGACGGCGGATCGTGAACGGTCGCCCTGCAACGACTCGTCGCAGGCGATTAACTGTTCGCTAGCGGATTTACCTTTGTTGGGCTTGTTGGGCGTCTTCGGGATGGAGCTCATCGGGGATTGGGTCCGGCACTGGCAGGCGGGCGCCCTTCGTGCCTTGCGTGCCACCAGCTTCTTGGTCTGCTGGCAGGTTGAAATCTTGCCGCCCTGCGCATTGAACTGCAGCGGCATCTGGACGGTGACCGGTTTGCCCTCCAGCGGACGGGCCCTCTTCGTGTCCACCAGTCGGGCGGTCAGTTCTAGGGTAACGGCGGTGGGAGCGTTCCAGCCACCGGCCTTGTCAAAATTCTTAAGCAGCACCTGAGTGGCATTGGCCGCCCGTTCCAGGGCATCGCGTATAGCAGACGGATTGTCCATTTGGCACCGACTGGGCGAGGTGGCCTCAGTGGGGCCGCGGGCACCACCGGACCTTTTCGGAGAGTCCCCGCGGGCACTTCGACCCTCCTTCGGCGAGTCCTCGCAGTCGTAGAAAACGTCCTGGTCACTGCGGCCGTCGCGGATGCTGTCGTTCATGAAGAGCAGACGTGTGGAGTGCATTGCGAGGCTTCTGGACATGGTGAGGCTACTTTGGGTTGAAAATTGCGATGCACTGGTTGCAACTATGGTTCTGGCACTGTTAGCGGCCGGCGCTATGTCGGATTCCTCGTCCATGTCACTAGTAGCGCTCGAAGTGTTTCCCCAAAATCAAGCTCTAAAGTCACATTAAATTTTTAAGTGTGTGCTGCCGGCTCAATTGTTTCTAAAATAGTAATGTTTCCTGGGTTGGTACTTGGTCCAGGACCTGACAGCTGAGAAACGAACTTTCAGCCTACTGCGGCTGAAATATAATTGAATCTCTCATAAAGAAATATATAATTCACACAGAAATATATAATTCACAGGTAATAACGCAACAAACATGTTTAATTAAATACAGTTCTTTCACACTTTTCCAATATGACCGAGCTATTTTCCAACTCCGAAGGAAACAACTTGAGTTTCTCTGAAGTGAGCGAAGAAAACATCGAGACCTACTCGAAAACTGAATCGCATAAAAGCTAATTTCAAAGACTATAAAAATAAATAAATTATGTATTTATTAAGCATTCCAAACTAAAAAAGGTAGACCCCTTTCAGCGCTTTCGCTTATACTCAGGTTGTTCCTTTTGCATCCCTACGCATTGCTCCACAGCATTGTGGAAAACAAATGCTTTTAAATCCCTTCACGGTTTCCTGGATTTTCTCTTGTATTAGACAATTTCGTGGTAAATAGCTGCCAGATAACTCCTACAAATTCGGACTCCCTATTGATCTGAACATGCCAAAGATGTTCACAAAGCAAAAGCATATTAAATGGACCCCGAAACCTATACAGAAAAATAATTTATAATAATGTTTATATTATTTTTCTGAGTAGGTAAAAGAGTTAGTTGTGGAAATTATATGATCAATATTCGATTTGATATATTGAAACCGTATCCGTCTCCAAAATGGCCTGAACCTTATACAAATTCGTATATGAAATTTTTACGACTGGATTGTGTTTCGATAACATCAATATTTATCGATTATTGAAAATTTCGATGCGTGAAACTTTTATAAAAAGAAAGGCGGGCCGTGCTAAATCAACTCAAAAACCCTTATGGCATGCACTTTCCTTCTTTTTTATATATGTGAAATTTCTGAAACAAACAACTAACGAAAAAGTAAAGATAGCGAATATAGCGAATAAAACAAATTTCAGTTGTTTACAATTGATAATTTTGTTTATAAATTATTAATCAAAATAACCGATCACTGATAGGACGCTTTAGGAAAGTGGCGACAAGAACGACACTCCTGACAATCAGGACAGAGCATCTCATTGCTGCACCATCGCACACTGCGAGTGCTGGACGCCCTGTGCTTGTTCTTGTCCCTATCACCGGACGCACTGCAGCCGCAGATGGTGGCCATGGACTTGGGCCTAAAGATGTTCACTTTGACCTGGCCGCTCTCCGGATTCAGCTCGATGGGTAGCTTGAGAGTCACTGGATCACCACGGAGCTTGCACTGCCTGTCCGCGGGACAGGGACACTGGTCGTCCGTGTGCAGCCGGGCGCTCACCTCCAGAGTCGCTGGATAGAAGCGAGTCATCGACGGGCGGGTTGTCCCGGAAGCGGTGCCGCCATAGCACCGCAACATCCGCTGGGTGGCTGTGGCAGCCCGTTCCAGAACAGCGCGAATTGCCACGGGATCGTCGAACCGCTGAGCCTTCTTGCAGATGACCTCGTCGCCGTGGCCTACTGTCAGCTCGGGTGGCACTACCACCTCCTCCTCCTCGTCACTCCGACAGTCGAAGAAGGTGTCCACGTTTTCAGTATCGGTATTCATAGCTATCCCAAAAATTTACGAATTTAGAAACAGAAAATGCGAGCAAGGAATGAACTAATTTTACATACTATTGGGCTAAGCATAGCTCAAGGCTTACTAGACTCAGAAAAAAACTACTAGACTAGAAAAAAAACAAGAATGATGAGTGAGGCGACGAGAAATGACGACGAGTAAGGAAGACAAAAGATGGGTAAAGACTACCGGTCAAGAATAAAAGTAAAGTCTACGAGTAAATAGGAGTAAAAACATCGAACGAGTGAAGTCGAGGAAATACAGCGAATTAAGACGAGTAAGGACTACGTATAAACTTTACTTAAAAACGATAAATAAGGACCACCAAAGACGGCAATATAGGAAGCCCGAGTGCTTAAACAACGAGTTAAAGCTCAATCCTTTGCTGTTCCATATAAATAAATAAAAAAAAACAAAAGTAATCATTCAATATATGTATGTATTGATTTCACCCAGAGACTATAGCCTCTGAACCAAAAGTAACAAGCAATCTACTCTGTAATTTACATTTATGCACAGTTACATCGAAAAAAAGAAAGAGGGGGCCTCACTTGGAGACGTTAAAGAACACCGAATTGTGCCGCTCTACGGGATAGTAGACGGTGCAGCAGAACTCATTGTCCAACCTATGGTTGTGGTACTGCAACAATCGCCCATTGATCCTCTGCTCTATCTCCTCCAGCAGCGCCGATGTGGAGGGCATCACGGCCAGCTTCAAGCTACGCACACAGCCCAGCACATCCACGAATCCCTCATAGCTCTCCTCCCATCCCGGGTGCTGCTTTTGCGTCCACATGTCCTGCATCCGCTCGATATTCTCGCGGAAGCCCTCATCGTTCTCCCACAAATGTATGAGGCGCGCCCGAAAGGCTGCCTGATCAAAGCCAGTGTCTACTGCATTCTGGACGAGATTCACAAAGCAGCGGGTTCGCAAGGGCATCAGGAGCAGGCGCTGCTCCACACTCAATTCCGCCTGCGACCCGCAATCGACGGTCTCCACACGGGCCTGTGCCCCCTTGTCGTAGCTGCCCTGAGAGACCTGAATGCCCTCTTCCGAGGTGTTGACGTAATCGGTCTGAGCAAAGGATACTGTGGACACCTGTGCCCATTCCAGACTGAACACATCGGCGTACTGGGATTGCAGCGAGATCCCAGATCTAGCCGTGTGAAGTGTATGCACGGAGGCCGCCGAATGGAAACTTTCGCAAGATGAGCTCAGTCGCAGAGGAAAAGGTGAAGATCTCCTAGCGGAGGCAAGACGCAGGCGACCACGGTATATTCGTCGACAAATGTATCTCCGGAACGTGCTATTCCGACGAGGACGCTGGACCTGCTGGTCTTTACTTGAAGCCTCCGACTGAGCCTTCGCCCGCTTCTTATTCTTCTTAATGGGCGAAGGTTTCTCTTCATTCCCATTAGTTTGCATGGAAGACGAAACCCCGCAGATGCTCTCATCCGACTGCTTGGTTCCTGGAACTTGGAAAACTACCTCACTGTTGGATCCCTTAATTTGAAGCCCTGATTTTCGCTCGAATCTGGTCACCATACTGTCATTGGCCATGGATAAGGCTAACTGACTAGTTGCAACTATGCTAAACATCGTCTCACTCGCACTCGCACTTTCGTGAGCTTGAGATACTTCACTTCCTAGACTAGCTTGAGCTTGAGAGACTTCATTTTCTGGATTAGCCTGAGAGACTCCACTCGCCGGATTAACTTGAGAGATTTCAATCGCTTGAATAGCTTGAGAGACTTCACTGGCAGGATTAGTTTGAGAGACATCACTCGCAGGATTCGTTTGAGAGACTTCACTAGCAGGATTCGCTTGAGAGACTTCACTCGCAGGATTCGTTTGAGAGACCTCACTTTTTGGAATAGCTTGAGAGACATGAGTCATGATATTATGCTTGGCAGTTCCTTGTACTTGGAGATTCATGCGGCTGCCAGCCGAGCCAAGCAACCGCCGAAATCTGGACACCCTGAAGCGTTTGGAGCGGGATGACAATCTTTGGATAATACACTGGCTAGTTGCCTTAAGACTAAGCATCTCATCACTCTCCTGACTGGCTGGGATAGCTTGAGAGACTTCAATTTTGGGATCAGGTTGAGAGAATTCACTCTCGGGTATAGTTTTAAAGTCTTCACTCTCTGGAATATCTTTAAAGGCTTCACTCTCTGGAATAGCTTGATGGACTTCGACCTCCGGAATGACTAGACCCTCCTGATTTGGTTTATCTGAGACACCTGCCACACTTGTCCTTTCCTCATCGCGAACAGATACCCAGCTAGTTTTCGACTTGCCCTGCTGACTGCCAGCGAGACTCACCTCGGACGGATTCTGCGAGAGGAGGGTGTCCGCCAGATGCTTGACGCTGCACGCGATCGCCTGGAACTCCTTGTGGGTGGGCAGCTCTTTTTCGCGACGCTATTGGAATAGAGACAAGGTTATTTTGGGTTACATGATACGGTTACCAACTTACCTCCAGGTCGAGCAGGGCAATGCCCAATCCCTGGCTAGCCGTCTGTAGGTCCGGCACCTCGTTCTTCTTGGCCCGCTTGGCCGGAGTGTCGTAGAGCTCGTCGGCCAGGCTAAAGCCCTCAGGGATAACGCCCAGCTTTCGCTCCATCATTTGGCACTGCTCGTCCTTGGTGCGCAGCTCGTCCTCCAGGCAGCGGGCCCGCTCCTCGGAATCCTTCATCTGCGTCTCCATCTGGCGGATCTTGTTCTCCAGCGTGCCTACCTCCTCTTTCAGCTCGCTGTTGGTCACTTCAATGTGCAGGTACTCCTTCTTGATGTCGAAGATCTGGGTGCGCAGGGCGTCCGTCTCCTGCCTCAGCTGGTCTTCGGTGTTCTGCTGTACCTTCTTGGCAAAACTCAGGTCATCCACGAGCGCCTGACTGCGCCTCCTCTCGATTTCCAGGGCCTCGGCGAGCGGCATTTTGTGCTCCGCCTCTCGTTCCATCTTGGCCAACATGCTATCCATGCTGCACTGCAGCGTGCTGTTCTCGGTGAGCAGATCGCGGTGTTCCTTGGTCAGGCGGACCAGGCAGGACTTCAGGCCCTGCTCGGCCTCTTCCAGCTGCTGTATCTTTTCGGTCGCTGCCCGGGAGTCCTCCCGCAGGCAATCCTGCAGCTGGGATATCTTCTGCTTGAGACTGGCCTCCTTGGCCCGGCAGGTCTCCTCGCGATCTTTGTACTGCTGCTCCAAGTCGACCCAGTGCGAGTCGGCCGTCTCCATGGCCTCGTAGTGTCGGGCATTTAGTTCCTTGAGCTGGCTGCGTAGGCTCTTGACCTCCTCCTTGAGGTACCCGTATTCCCGGCCCTCGCCAGCATCGGGGAATCCCGCCTGGCTCAGGCCAAACTCCATCTTGTGCAGCTCCTCAGCTCCGAGGTTGGTGTTGTAGCCCGAGGTGAGTCGCGGACTGGGCTGCGGGGTGGACATTTCGTTGCCCATCTTGGCCAGTGTCAGAAGCCGGCAGATCAGCAGCAGAGGCAGTGACTGCCGAAGATCCTGCAGATCCTTCCTGGCCTGTTTTCGTTCCGATTGCAGGTGTTCCAACTGGGTTTCGGCAGCTGCAAGATCCTCGCGCAGAATGATAACCTCGGCGCGGCAGTCCTTGTACTTGGCGCCCAGCGCCTCCTTGCCGAACTCTAACTCGACGTTGCGTTGGCGCAGGATTTCCAATTCCACCTCGTTGCGCTGCAGGTGGAGTCGCGTGTCGTTCTCCGCCTCCTCGAACTCGCACTTGGCCTCCTCCAGCTGGGCGTTCTGTTCGAGAAGCACTTCTAGCCTGTCGCCCAGCTCCTTGAGATCCTTCTCCAGCTGCAGTTCCTTCTGCAATCGCTGGGCCAGGTGACGGGTCTGGGTATCGCCGGTGCTCTCGTAGATCAGCAGCTTACCCTCCAGCTGCTCTAGCCGCTCCTGGTAGAATTGTAGATGCGGGTGGCCCTGCGAAGGCGTCGGCGTAAGGGGCGCAAGGTCGCACTCCACAAACACTCCGCTCTCGCTGAGACTGCTGCTCTGCCACGAGCTCACCTGGCTGCAGTGCCGCTTGCTGGGCGTTGGCGGGGTCGAGGGCGTGGCACAGTTGCTGTAAGGCTGGACTGTGGCCACAATTCTGTTGTGACTGTGGCTGTGACTTTGGGTTTGTTGGCTCTGCCGCCGGACGTTCTGCGTGTGAAAAGAAAAACAAATAGTAAAACTTGAATTTTTGCCCGGCAATTTACCGATATCTGATCAAAAGGTTGATTAACGCAAGCAAAAGTGTGGGAATAACTGGGATATTCGTGTATCTATATATATATACATATATAGGTTGTATATATTCGCAAGAACTTTTACGAATGACGTATTACTTATAACTGACAAGCAGGACCGAGCTGGCTTAGGAAATATAAAAATATCTTCAATATTTCAAAGGAAACTATCAAAATACAGATACAGTTTGTAAGAATATTTTCATATCTTCCTCAACTCTCAATTTCTATTAACCTTAAGCATCAAAGATCATAAATATAGAGCTAATAGATCTGATCGGAAAGTTTTTAAATATAAGATATGAACCTATTCTTAACTTAGAAACTAAGCAACTTAAATAATTATTTCTTAATTAAACCCACCTGATCCCCTGGCATCATAGCATCCAGATCCAGTTGCTGGACACACTGCAGCAACTGCTGCAGGCACCGCTTGTCCCTATCCTCCAGATCCTGGGCCGACGACTGCTCCAGCAGATCCTGTAACCGTTGGCAATGGCCCTCGCAGGTGCTCTCCATCTGTCGGTAGCAGAATCGAGATTACAAAGATTAAATTTATGTATATTATGGGCCGATTAACAGTTAGTTAGAGCAAGAATTAGCATGGAATTAATGCTCTGCTTCAGGCGGCGGCTCCCTCGCAAATGCACACACAACGAGCACCGTCTAATTTCACTTTGCCAGCTACTGTTCGCATAATTACTTTTGGTTATTGCAATTAGGCGAGTGAATTGGATTTTCAAGCTGAACGACTTTACTGCTGGCTGCTGGCTCTAGAAATCAAACGTACCGAAACTGAAAAACAACAGAATCGAGCCACAAACACGACCTCGAACAATGGATATCCTCTAAAAAAAATTATGTTAGTTAGTAATATAGTTTTTCCTGATTTTTAATAAATATATTATTGATGTATTTATTTTTTGTTTAAAAATCTTCAAGAATTAAAGGTTAAACAGTTAAAACTGACTAAATTTTGATTGAATCTATTCTTTTTAAATTTGTATATAAAATTGAAATAGTGAAATTATTTATTATTTAAAGCAATTTGATACACAATAAAGCTTATAAACCGTCCTATAAAACAATTCCTAAATCTGTCCAAGATAAATGAATTCTTTCTTTCTTTCAACCCTATATACACAAGATTATACCCTATAAATTATTCATTTAATTAAAATAATTTCACACTGCATTTAATAGGCACAAGTTCAAATAATATTCCCCTTATGCTCATCTTTATTAATTACAAACTATGCAAATTCCCTGACTAGCTTAATTGGTCCATCATACCTCGACTGAGTCTATTTAATGGGCAGCACAAAGGTGTGGGGCGCAGACAAAGTCTCTATTCGACTTGACTTCGGCTGTCTATGAGTAATGACAAAACACTCGTAAGTATAACAAGATTCGTAGATGGCTTCCACTTAGGGCTCTACCCTTATAAGCAGCGTTTTAAGCGCTCGTCTCCGATTTGGCTAAAACAACTCTTAGGCCAGAGCATCTCTATGGCCAGCAAGGCGAAATTGTAGGCGTCAATCAAATGCTAAATTCGCCATGTAAAGTGACACAAGCACGGATCAAATTGAAATCCGAAATGCGAGGTGACATAAACCTCTCAAGTGGATGGAAAGACGCACTAACCATTGGAAAGTTGAACCGCAGTTATCGATTCCTGACTGTTTGGTAACACAGGGTAATGGGTTTGCCATTAACCGCGGCTGCTCCACTGAAACAATTTCAATTGGAAAACAAAACACAGAAAGAGAAAGACACTGTTTGTTGCTGCCGTTAAGCCAAAACAATTTCCGCGCTGGCTTAGACGCCAAACAAAACTAAGAGAGACTCCGCGAAGCGGACGGAGCTGGCCAAAAGCGCCAATTGCGGCTCAAACCGAACTCGAGTTCGGTTCGAATGAATGGCTCGATTCATTCATAAACGAGCCCCTGCGTGAGTCACTCGCCTGAGTGGTTCCGAAAACTGGATTTGAGTGGTTTTTGGGATCTTTCGTTACCTTATCGCTATCGTCTTCCAGTTCCAGTATGCGAAACTCGAGTAGTTCATTCTGTTCGCGCAGCTCGCTGGTCTCGTCCTCGTTGCTCAATCGCTGATCCTCCAGCTCCTTGATCCGCTGCACCAACTCCCCGATCTGTGTTTGCTTCCGGCCGCTAGATAGGGCCGCCTGCTCCGCACTCTCCAGCTCCTGTTTCATCAGCTGCACTTCTTTCTGCAGGCGTTCGTTCTCCTTTTGGTACATTTCCGCTTCCTTTTGCAGCTTGTCCATGTCCTGCAGCTGCAAAGAGGAATGGGGGTGGATTTAGAAGGTATTCCAATCTAATTTATTCTTAAATTTATAGACTCAGGCAGTCACATGCAGTTTTTTCTGAGTTTCTCGTGTTTTTCAGTTCAAATGAATATATTTATTGTTAAGTAAAATTTCTAAATTCTAACTGCCTTAATTTTATTGATTAAGAATCAAACAGTTGAACTCAAGAATAGGATACTTAAATAATATTAAAAAGACCGATCTATAAAGATGTAAAATTTCAACCAAAACCAATTTATATCTTTTAAAATCATGGGATTCATATTTAGGAAGTTGCCTTTTGCTTAAGTAAAATGTGATTAGTTTTTATTAGTTTAATTAGATTTTTATTTTCCAAGGCATATATTATGAATGATAAATAAAAATATTTCAGCTTGACAATAGAAGCATCAGTATAGTCGTTTAAGATAAAGATTCATAAACGAAAATAAGTTAAACTAAGCTCTACTCTTAATCTTTTTAAACGAAGAAGCTTCCCATTTAATGGCTCTGTTTTTTTTAGGAAATCTTTGTTATAGCCTCTGATAAATCTGCCCAAAATAAATCACATTTGACAGGCGACTTTCATTAATCATTTTGCCTATTTAATTTAAGAGCCAACTCATCCTAGCCGTCAATTGGACTTCTGGGTAGGTCACCACTACCATTTGCCGGGTACTTACAGTCTGCCAGATGACGCCGCTGTCGGATCCGCTGGATGGCGGCTGCGGGCTGATAGAAGGCGGGGCCGAGGACAGGGCCGAGTCCGTGTCCGAGTTGTGGTCCTTGGGATTTCGATAAAGCTGGTATTATATTATATATACTATTTTAGAGATGCCAGTAACTCACCTTCGTCTTGAGGGCCGGATGGCTGCTGTGCAGCGTCGTCATCCAGGTGGTGGCCCGCATCTCGTCATCCAATCCGCTGGCCTGGCTGCTCTTCACTGATGTTGACGTTGTTTTTGTTGTTGTGCGCATCTCGAGCGCTGATTTATGCGCATTTTTCGAATTGTTGATTAGCTCAATGTTCTTGAGTTGGGTTATCTGCGGAGCGGAGAGGCGAAGAAGAAAATTAGAAAATGTCGTGCCACAGTTACATTTGTGCCAGCACTCTCGTTTCCCCACGTTTTCTTTGGCCCCAACTGGCCGGCGCACTTAACAAAAGAATCTGTTTTTTATCTGGTCTACTAGTAAAACCTAGAACGTGGAGCGCGTTCAGCGTAGAATGTGGAAGAACAGAAAACTAGAAGACTGGAAGAACAGAGAAAAGAACGCTCCGCTTTGTGGCGTGCTCTTTACATGTGTGTTAACAGTTATGACTTGATTTTGTTGCCACAGACACACATTTGGCCAAAAGCGCCAAATCACTGCCATTGTGGTCTTGTACAGGTTGCTTTTGCCTTTGATCCGGACAATGCTTGCTGCCCCCTGGCTGCCCCTCCTGAAATCTGGGTTCAATGACATGGTCGTGAGGTGCGTGGCATTGCCGGATTAGTTAGCTGGGCCAAGGCATCGGGACTGCTGCCGGCCGATCCTGGTCGTGAGTCATGAAACTCCACGCACAATCGGCTTTAAGCTAAGGCTAACTCACTAGTTTTCGCTCTCATCACGATTTTCATGGTCACGATGCCATCCATCAGGCCTGTCAGCTAATTAGCCTGCAACTGTAGGCCCTAACCCCGAGCCGGGGCCCCAATTCGAAAAGCCAAATCACTTTCCAATCAAGCAACGCCCAGTTATGTTTGCTTTCATGTCAATCGCTTGTTTTATATAACACCCATAATAGCAGTGTTATTATACGCATAATGCAGCATTATGCTAATTTGAGGGCCCCATCGGACATGAAGAGAAATCATTAATCAATTGTGAAACGAGGTACACCCAAAAAGGTTTCCCGAGAGCCCGGACCCGGGGCCCAGAGTCGGTGCAATGACCAACCGCATTCAACGCTTCATTTCACAACTGCAAGCACTGGGAGAAATTAATTGGGTTCTTGAAACGGAATACCTAATAAGTATTGCTACAAGAGCTTACTCTCTAATACTTAAAATAGGTTTCAACTTATAATTTTTACTTTTACGTAATTTTAAACCTATTTATTGAAAATATACATAACTACTTGATGATTGTTTTAACGTTTCATGGTTTCGCTTTTTATTTTTTATATTGATTTTTACAATAAAAATTTGCTACGTTCTAATGTTTCTTATATTCATACTATTACAGGAATTTTGAAGTAAAATAATTACATATTTGAAGGTTTCTAAAATCGTTAGCTCCCATTTTAAATATATTTAATTGATGAATTTTTATTTCGGCAAAAGACTATACATATTTATGTTTTGTTTTGAAATTAATAAATATTATTGTTAATAAAAAAGCATACAACTTGTGAGGATTATAAAACTGTATACAAACTTTAGAAAATAATAATATATCGTCTAATTTCAATGTTCTTGCTTTAGGAAAATTAAAGCAATCTTTTAAAATATTTATAACTTTTGGCGGATCTTGATTACAATTAAATTTTGTTTTAAGATTAAGCTAAATATAGCATTTATACCTTTTAATTAATACCTTTGAATACCTTTTTTAATACCTTTTAATTAATACTTTATATAAATATTAAATGTAGGCATTTTTGTGACAAAGTCAACCATAAATTTTTTATAAGACTTCCTCAGTTTAATAAGGTCTTAAAATTCCTATTTTATTCTTTTATTTTTCCCCCTTTATTATGTGTTAGTATCCTCATTTTTGTAGCTTTCATTTATGTGTTTTAAATGTTTATTTCTTTTTCCTAAGTGCACTCACTACACGTTCATATATGAGAGTCCAGGGTCTGGGCCCGAAAATGGAGTTTGGCGTCGGCGTTGCTTTTACTTATGCCGTTGGGGAGCTTCGAGTTGGTGTTGGATTGGAATTATCGCTGCTGGCGTTGGTGTCGCATGCCTGCACGTCTTCGATTGAAATTATCGGCTGCCGCCGAGTCCAGAGCCCCCGACGGAGAGCTAACCGTTATGGTAATTTTCTTGGTTCGATTCCAAGAGAACTTTTTGCATAACGGCCGGTTAACGAACTCGATCAACGTGCTCGGCAAGATTAAGCAAGCAAGTGCTCCAGGCCCCCCGATCACCGATCATCTATCACCTCTCAACTGATATCTCCCCTCGATTCCGGGGAACCACCACACTTGATGGCTCTATTGATGCCATATGCAGATTGCGCTAAATGCAGCGTCGACGTTGCGAGACGGAGATGCGCCATCGGGTTGATTTCAAACGCTCGATCTCGATGGATTGTTTGTAAATCTGTTGGCAGTCCCCCGAACCTGCTGAGCCATATACGATATAAGCGGAGATGCGGAGATACTGAGATGCTCGACTACCCCGACTGCCTATGTAGGTGTGTTTATGTCTCGCTGTCGGTTTGTTTGCACAAGCCGCGGGCCAAGTGATTGTGATTGTGTGAAATGATTTTCCTTTCTGCAGACAGGTTTCACTTCGACTGCGACTTCGATCGGTGCAACTGCCACTGCAACGAGGCGGCAGCAAAGATCCAAGATGCAGCGTTCCGGGTTCGACTCCCCCGGTCCGTGGACGATTACGTGTAACAGCAGCCATCAAAAGGCATCGCCGGTGCCTTACATACAGCTGCGGTCACAAAACTAGCCCTGGAAACTGTCTTCCGGAAAAAGTCACTTGTCTTAGAGGGAATACCTTATAAATGGGTTTATATTTGAGAAGGAATTTACCATGAAAACTACGTTAATTAACTCTAATTCTATTGTGACAGATACTTGTTATAGGTTCGCCATTATCTTTTGCTTAAAACTATATTAGTTCCTAATTCTTAGTGCTACCATCTTGACCCCCACTGTATATACCAACTAGCAGGTATATAAGTTTTTCTTATATTTGCATTTGGCATTGTAATTCAGGTTTGGCTCTGCGCACAAAGGCACTGCCTTGATTTGATCTTGCGAAAGCGAAAGTTTATATGCGCTAATGAATTATATTGTATTGTATTGCAGATGGTATATGGTCGAGACAACGGGTATTTGGTATCTGGTGTGTCAGGAGGGCCAACCGAGCGGAACTGCAGCGATGGGGGATAAGCTAATTGAACTAATGAATGGATTTGGAGGGCCCTGTTGACATATATGCATTGCGGCCCGTTAATTTCGCATCGATATCGCACAACGAACCCGCGGATTAACCGGGGAATCCAACTGTGGCGATACTCGATAATGCCTTTCCCTTTCGATCTGAGATACCACAAATGGGTAATTATTCATCCGTCGCGGCCTCAACTGCTTTTATGGGATGATGATGGGTCCCCCTTTTGAGGGCCAACAGAAATTTGCAAAATATTTATAGACGCCGCCATGTGGCAGAAATGTCAGGCTGTAAAAACTTTAGTCAATCATCCAAGATGATCTCCTAATGGTTTTCGAAAGTGGATTAAAATTGGTGCCGATAAGCTCCAGTTTTTTATTTTTCGACCAAAGTTGTTTATTATACATTATCTTTTAAATTCAATTAAATTAAATTATAAAGTGGGTTATAGATTGGGGACCCGGATTTCGTAACGAAATTGTGTGTTTAGGCTGTCATCATGGAGATGATTAATATTTGAAGTTTGAAAGCAAATCGAATACTAATGATTAAACATTTAATTGTAGGAAATGTAATTTAATCATCTGTTTACTTCGCTGTTTCCTTCCTTTCTCCCTAAAAGCAACTACACTTGATTAAACATTTTTAGAGAAGGTAATTTGAGAGAGAGAGAGATGTTTTTTTATTAGGAAATAAATGTAATTATTTCATACTTTTATTATTCATATTTCCCCATTTAAATCTCAAATTTAATTATTCAAATATAGCACCAATTTCACACATCGCCTATCTTTATGTTTGTTCCATAAAATGGCGCCAAATATTTGATGGCAACGAGCGGAATCAATTATCGAAATTATAAAACTCATTTCCCTTTTCAAAGAAATGAAACTTCTGCGCTTTGTTTATTCTAGAATCGTATTATATACATTTAGCGCCAATTTGACGCGACTGCCAATTCCATTCCCATAAATCAGATATCGATCTCCCTTCCTCAACTCATAATAAGCTAATTGGCTATGGCGTACGCGTCGTATGAGCAATGCCAGCAGAGAGGAGGAGGTGATTAACACTAGGGTTCCCAGAAATGGCTAGACTGCTATTAAAATGGCTTAAAGTACAGATTTGCCAAGTGGCTCTTACTATTTGCACTGGTCAATTGGTCAATTACCTTGACATCCCTCCGGTCGTAGTAGAAATCCATTGTCAGGCGTATTTATGCATTATTCCCACACATGGGGAGGTGTGGTGTGTCTTTAGTAAAAACACACAAAAACAATTAACCGCAATTTTCAGGTTTTTGTCAGCCTTTTTTAGTCTCTTTGATGGCATATAGTTTTCACCGTGGTAATTTCACTAAAACATCGAAATTTATAGACACATTCGGCGAAACGATTCGCGATTTGCATATGGTTCACATTTCCATTTCACACACCCCTTTTTTCTCTCTCACATGTCGTTTATTTGTTGTTGTTTTTTGTGTTGTGATTACTTTGCATATTGGTAGCGTCTTGTTTTAGCAACATCATCATCATCATCATGAGCAGCAGCAGCAGCAGGAACATCAAAGCCATAATCATCATCATCATCATCGCCAAAGTGGCGGTTCCATCGCTTCGCTTTTACTGTCGTTTGGCGATGGAACGATGGGAAGATGGGGATGACTAAATTTCTGCAGGCCCCATAGTCATAGTCGTAGCAACATATCGTATTTAAAATAGCGTTAACATTTTTAAAAGCTTTTCACTGACCCCAATTGGAGGTGTGTGTGCGCACACACACTCCCCACAACCACACACTTTTTCCTTAAAGACTCTTAGGGGAGAGTGCTGGCTAACTGCTGGGTACACAGGCGAAAATATCAATCAATATGTTCGATACTTCAATTTATGAGCAAATTAAGTTTGATAATGAAAGAAAGATTTATTATATTTAAAATTCTATCAGTGTACTGCCACTAAATTTTTAAGGGCCAGTTCAGTTTCTGTTTTCAACAGCTAAACACGATTTTAAATTTGCTTTCTTCGTGGTAAAGTCTACTAATTTTTAGACAAGCTAATTAATCACTTTAAAGACCTGAATGTAATTACAATTTCTTTTAAAAAACTCCATAAATTCTCATCTCTTTTATTTCATTATTTTGTTAGATTTCAAGGAGTTTTGTTGGAATGCCTTAAGTATTTATTAAAGAAGTTAATGCACCCTTTTAATGGTGTTAAATTAGTCTGCTTCTTTTATGAGACAATTAATTCTTCACACATTTTTATTATCTTCTCCTCGTGGAGGTGCTTGAACCCTTGAAGGAGTTGTGGGGGTCATACAAAAAATACCCAACTCGTTCAGATATAGTTCGTAGTGGTTTATAGTTTTCTCTGGGTGTATTTATTGATGCCGCGTCTATTTCTTGTTGCCAGATGACATCGTTGCCCCGATGTTGATGATGTTGCTGCCACTGCCTGCAACTTGACTATGCAAATGTGAGCCAGACGACGGCTAGAAACTTGTGCGCACTGTCCGACATCCGAGCTGGGATTAAAGAGATCTGCCAGATCCGAATCGCAATCCGAACCAGATCTTGGAATCAGTTGTCATGGCTCGCTGGATCTGGGATCTGGGATCTCCAATCTGTTTTGCCATAACAAATTCTCGACTACTTTGGCATCGAGATAAAAACAATTACGAGCAGGCGCGATTAATGAACTGTAAAATCGAATTCGATCAGTGGATCGGAACGAAACGGAACGGAGAGGATTGTCTATGGCCATATAAATGGACAAGTCGGGGGAGCGGTGTGAAAGGCAATTAATTTTGATCGTTTTTGGCATATTTTTCACTAAACTACAGTGCGAACGCGGTGAAATTATGGGCTCTCGTGTGTGCGTTAAACAATGCAAAAGTGAAAGACAAGCTGTAAATGGGTTTTCCTATTATGATTTGTTGCTGCCCGAAACTCAATTCAAAAGTAACGATTGTTTGTTGTGGCATGGAGGTATGTATCCAGCGATCCAGCGGCAATGTGTATTGTATTCGATGTATTTGGTTCCTTCATTTTTTGTGGCATTGAGCCGAAGACAATGCACTGTTTGGGCCAATGAATGGCCCAGAATTAGCAGCGAATTTCACCTAATTATGCACACTTTGAACTCGCGTTTTTACCCATTTGATTTGTGCACTTCACTTTGCGATTCTCTTGTATTATTTATTTATTTTTATTTTTTTTGTGGGTCTGCACACCGCACACCTGAGCCGAGCTGAGCTGAGACACCTGCGACGTCGGCGAGCTGAAAAACCGAACTGACAGCCATTCATGCGAGCGGTACACTCTCGAGCGGCGTGAGAGAAAGTGACTGACTGAGTGAGTGAGTGCGAAAAACCGGCTCAGCTCCGCTCGGGCCCTCTCTTTCTAGAGAGAGAGAGAGAGAGACAGGGCACTAGCGATCCACTTGCAACACTTGCACTGCCGCTGCAACTGCAACAATTGCCGCAGCTGAGCAGGTTTTTTTTCTGCACTTTTTTCGGTTTTTGCCCACCGCTTATCGACGCGACGCGACGCGGCGATTGTTGTCTCTGCCATTCTCATAACTAACGCAAAATTATATCATAGATCATGCCAATAGTGCATAACCGCCAGATGCCAGATACAGATACTCCAGCACAGATACAGAGTACAGAGATACAGCTGGAGATACTCTGGCTCTTAGCATTTAACCCAAGCCTCCGGACAAGTTCAAGTGCCTGGCCCCACTCCAAATAACAACAACAATAACAAGAAGAAAAAAATGCTATAAACCAAAGAAAATAAAGCACGAAAAGCAGAGAGACTCACCTCAGGTGTAACTTGAGCCTGGCGTATGGGATTTTGTATATCTTTTATATCTGTATCTGGTTCGTTTTCGGCTTTGGTTTCTCCTGTGGGTTTCGCCGGGTTCGTTGTGGGTTTCTTCTTTGGCTTTTGGCTCGTTTCGTTTGTATTCGTTTTGGGTTTCGTCGTCGCTGCTGGCACCTTGGCTTCATTCTGCAGCCGCTGCTGTTTCTTGGGACTCTGCAGTGCCAGCAAGTCCTTCCTCAGTTGTCCTATATTACGTTCTTTGGTCTTGATTTCCTCTAGCTGCAAAGCAAAGGTTAAGTCATTGAGGATTAGAAGGGTGCAGTGAGAGAAACGTTCAATAAATTTAATTTAGTTGGGCATCTTTAAGAAGTCTAAAAGCTTAAATATATGAAAATCTTTATTTATTTATTTATTTATTATTAAATGTAGCTTAGAATTATTTATACAGTACTATATGTAGCCAGAGCAACTGAGGCCTTCTGGGTGAGCTTCTGTATCTGTATTTATTTAAGCAATTAACTGCTTGTTTTTAAAATATTTAATTCAGTAATTACGGTACCAATATGGAGAATTTTATAAATGATTTTGCTTTGTATTTTAAAACAGACTTAGAGGGATACCTCTTGAAGCTTCTATCATATAGCAAAAAAGATATTTTGTTTAATTTAAAGAAGATATTGAGAGAAAATTAGACTTGGTTTCATTGAAAATAAATAGCTTAATAATTTAAGTAAATTAAATTCAGAAAAATCACTTGCCCAGGAAAGCTTACACGAATTCTAGAAGAATAAACTTGAAAAACATGGTAGAGCTAAGACAATTAAGCTATATATAACTAAGTTGGTATGTTGTTGGTATAATAAAACGGATTTCAGTAAATTAAGTTCATAAAATGTACTTCCCAATGGAAAACTTACACCAATTCTAATAGAAAAAATTTATAAATCACGGAAGTAAGGGAGACACTTACTTTAAGTTAAAATAAAGTAATAGTTTATTTAACTAATTAAAAGTAACGCATAAAATGATCACCCAGGCAATTTATAGCACTCTGAAGCTAGTTATAAATGGCTTGACTTTTGATTTTTCGACTGTACAAATCCATCCAAAAAAAAACTGCATTTATGAATTTCAATGGTCTTCGAAGTGAAGTATGAAAAGTTGCCCGTCCGCTTCGTGTTCCGTTCCCCCCCTCTGGCCCCTCGCTTGCCCCGTTATTTTCGGTGACCCGTTAGCCGCTGCCGCTACGCACAACTTACCAAACGTGTTATTTCAATTTTGGCTGATTTCTGTATGTGAGTCAATCGGTTTTCATACGCGTTCTTCAATTGCCGCATATCGGCAGCCTTGAGTCTATCAGCCTGCCCCATAATCTGCAAGAAATTGTCAAGTCATACACCAACGTTTTACTTGGCAGTACGGGAACTCGGGAGCTTGGGAGCTCAGTCAGCGGAATCGGGGGTTAAAGCCGGCAGATAAAGCCAATCCATGCTGTTAGTTTGCACTTTGCGATTAGGTCGCACATCCATTAACCAAACGAGACACACAAAAAACACACAAACACGAAAAAATAGAAACAATAATAAGTGGAAAGGAAAGTTCACGAAAAGTATAGGGCGATCCAGATACCCTTTAAAGGTATCTTAATTTTTACACATTAAATTAGAACAGAGATAGAAATGTGGAGAATCTCCAAAAATACTTTCACTCCCTGGAAAGTTAAAGTGATAAATAAAAACGTTGTGTTAAATATTCATCGCATATTCTCGATCACCAAAAAGTGATGGTGTAAGATGTTTTTTTAAAGAAGAGATTGTAATAAATATCTTAAGATATTTTCAGATTCTTCAGTAGTACAAATTACTGTATAAAGGTTGCATTAATTTATTTATCACACGACTTTATTAAGACAAACTCAAATATGTTGGTAAACAATCATGGCCAAAGTTTGAACGCATAAGCAACAGCAGTAAAATTATTATTATATTAAGGCACTTAAATAATTATTAAGCCAGCATATACAAAACAAAGCATATGCCAAAATAACAACAAATGCACTACATATTTATAAATAAATCGACCCTACATTATCTAATAAAAGCCAACCTAACCAACGCTAATTGAAATGTCCTTTAAAAGGGTAGAGGGAAAGCAGCAAAGATATGGCAGAACAATATTTGCCCAACGTCCTCTCCTGATATGGCGGGCATTAACGAAATTGCCATATCGAAATTGGCATTGGGTATAAAAACAAAGGTGCCATCGCTCGGGCCAAACAGTCAACAGCGCCATGTCCTTTCAGTGGCTAAGACAGCTCCTGCTTTTGCTAATCCTGGCCCAAATGGGCGGGGCAGGTCAAGATCGCATTCTCTTGGCCACCAAGAAGAGTTCCAACCTGATGGTGAAGACGAGCGAGATCCTGTGCAAAGCCAAGATCAAGGTGCTATTCGTGTACTTTGAAAACCATACCTCGCACGATCACACGGGTCAAATCCTAAAGGAGGTGACCAAATGCGGCATATCTTACATTTCTCTGAGGTAAGTTGAACATTCCCACAAAGCTAATCCTGTATTATTAAAATTTTTACTGAGTTTTGTCCATCAGAAGCCAAAATGGTCCACTGGAGGCAGTCAAGGACGACGGAATACTTATGTACATGGTAATGATCATAACGAACATCACGCAGCCCCTGGAATTGTCGTTAATTCGCAAGAAATCCGCCGCCAAGCATCGATCGCATGTGTTTCTCTTGGTGAGGGATGCGGACACTGTTTCGGATGCCTGGATGCGGGCCAGCTTCCGGCAGTTCTGGAAGCTCTGGCTGTTGAACATCGTGATCCTTTACTGGCGCGACGAACGCCTGCATGCCTATCGCTACAATCCCTTCACGGATAACTATCTGATACCGGTGGAGCACGAGCCAGACGGAGTGCCCACCTTGGATCAGCTCTTCCCCAAGACCATTCCCAACATGCAGAGGAAGCCGCTGAGGATGTGCATCTACAAGGACGACGTGAGAGCAATCTTCTGGCGGCAAGGCATCGTTCTGGGCACAGATGGCCTGCTGGCGGGCTATGTGGCCGAAAGACTGAATGCCACTATGATGATAACCCGTCCGCACCCCTATAATAACCACAACCTCAGCTCAGACATCTGCTTCCAAGAGGTGGCCAAGGAGTATGTGGACGTGGCCATGAACATCCGCTTCCTGGTACCGGATACCTTTCAGAAAATGGCTGAGAGCACCGTGTCCCACATGCGGGATGACCTGTGTGTGATTGTGCCCAAGGGCAAAACAGCTCCAATCTTCTGGAACATATTCAAGTCGTTCGGTCCAATGGTTTGGGGCCTCATCTTGCTCTCCGTAGTACTGGGCAATATCTTCTGCTATTTGCTTAGGGCTGGCGTGGGCGGGGTTCCCATGCAGCTCTTTGCCGGAGCCCTAACCCTGCCCATGACCGGCATTCCGCGAAACCACTCTCTCCGATTGTTCCTCATCTTCTGGCTGTACTTTGGGCTACTCATCTGCTCCGCGTTTAAAGGCAACCTGACCAGCATGATGGTGTTCCAGCCCTATCTGCCGGACATCAATAACTTGGGAGCTCTAGCCAAGTCTCACTATCGCATCCTGATCCGACCGAGACACCTGAAGCACATTCAGCACTTCTTGACCCTCGGGCACAAGCACGAGGCTAGGATCCGGAAGCTCATGCTGGAAATGCCGGATCCCGAAATGTACGAGCATCTAAGGAACAACGATCGCAGGTATTTACCATAGATATATTTCGATAAAAGCAAAATCGATATATATGCATTATCGCCAAAATTAGCTAACTAGCTTTACCGATATTGTTGAAACAATATTTAAGAAAGGTTATTTAATTTATCTGTCTTGTTTATCGATTGTATCGATGGAACGTCGCAATGTTAAAATATCGCCACAATATAGATTCTACCATTCATATATCCTATTGAAAAAATCGAATTTATTGTAGCACAAATTGTTAATCGATGTCGGTATATCTTAATCGAAAACACCCTTTACTATCGATAATCTCTCTCCTAATTTTCATACTCCCCAGATACGCCTATTTGGAGAAGTACCACATCGCCCGCTTCCAGGTGAACAACCGGATGCACATGGAGCTGGGCCGGCCGGTTTTCCACCTGATGAACAGCTGCCTGGTGCCGTTCCATGCCGTGTATATCGTGCCCTACGGATCGCCCTATCTGGGCTTCCTGGACTCACTGATCCGGAGCTCGCACGAGTTTGGCTTCGAGCGCTTTTGGGACCGGATCATGAACTCCGCCTTCATCAAGTCGGGAGTGAAAATGGTGCACCGGCGTCGTGGTGGCACCGAAGGCAAGGTGGTCCTCAGGCTGCAGCACTTTCATGCCGTGTTCTCGCTGTGGCTGGTGGGGATCGGGGTGGCGTGTGTGGTGCACATCTGGGAGCACTTGACCCACAACTACAACTGGGCGGTAACAAGGCAGCGGCACTAACTCACGCGCCATTTCATGCAACATGCAACGGCTGATTGGCCGCACTACTAAACTCACCTGGGTCTTCTCCTCCTTGGTTCGATTTGCTTCCTTTAGCACGGCGATCTCGTTAGTCAGTCTTTGGATTTCATAGTTGATGAGGCCGTCGGCGGTCACCTGTATGCCGGCCGATTCGGGGCCCGAGTCGATGGGTTTCTTTACTCCATTGCTCTTCTTGGCAATGTCCAGCGTGTGCTGGAGCTTCTTCACTTCGCTCTTCCAGCGGCGACTATCCGCGTCGTTTTGTGCCCTGGAAATTCATAAATTCATAAATGAGTAATGGCTAAGACTTAAAACCCTCCGTTTCTTAATCAAAACGCGTTTAGTTTATTTTTTATGTTGACTGTATGAAATTATAAAAGAAAACCTTGTTTACTTTCTTTACTTTCCAGAGATTTCTATTAAGCACTTCTTAAGTCATGTATAAGTATTATATATAATAATATATAATGGAACACATTTATAGTTCTAAAGATTCCTCATCAGATTCTACTAATCAGCACCGAGCAAAGGTCAATAAATGTCGCAGTAAAGTTCTAATTAGAGACTTACTATATATTATATATATTATATAAGTAGCATATTTTGACTGAAAAATATACTTAGATACTGATCATATTATCTACTCCCTGATTACATAGAATCAAACTCACCTGAGAGCCCTCACTGCTCCGCGTTCTGTGATCAGGCTGGACTTCAGTTCGTTAACCTCCAGCCGGAGCTGTTCGGTGAGGGCGTTCAGCTTCTGGATTGTGTCCAGATTCTCCTGGAGCTTCCTCTTGATCCGCTGCGGCGGAGCTGCCATCACATTTGTGGTTGTCACGCCACCAATTATTACGGGACGTTCCCTTTCCCGCTGCTCTTTGTCAACCTTGGCCGATGCCTTCGTTGATCCTGCGGCTGGCGCTGCCGCCTTGGCCGCCTCGAAGGACTGTGTGTCCTTGGGGCGGAGTTTCCCGCGACATTGTAAGTGAATGCCCTCGATGCGGGTGCGCTTCTCCTGATTCACCGTGTCCCCCACTGAGGTCAGGGAGGTGCTCAGCTTCTTTTTGCGCTTCAATTTATTCTTGGCCATCGTTTGCCAGTCTTCGATATCGTGCTTTGCCGGCTGGAAGCTGTCCTTGGGCCTGGAGCCAGGATCCGCCCGGCATGCCACAGTCCCGTTGTGGGGCGCCAGGACATGGGAGGACCTGCTCTCATTACATCCCTTGCCAGAGGTCGTTTTTGTTTGGTTTTCAGCCATTTTTATGTAACTTTAGTATATAAAAATGTTGCCGTCGTTTTTGTGGGTTTTTGTTCTATTTTCTCAAGTTTCTGCATATGCGGTGCGGTCCGACCCTGCCGAAAATCCCTGCTATACTTCACCTGGTCATCGATGGATTCTCCTCAATCTGCAAGCAGGATAGTTGGGCAATAAATAAATATTCAACTTATATTCAATTATTACTCATAACAAGCAAAGAAAAATTATTTAATTTACATAATTGGCCATTTGTTTGGTAGCAAATTTAATTTTTGCTAACTGCATTTTATGGTAACCATAAAAAATGAATATTACAGCTCATTAATGTTGTTATAACCAGTTTTAAAGTTGTTGACCCATTGAAGTGATTGCTTCCATATAATATCGCTAATATAATAGTTTATGTTCCCTGGTAACCTCCTTTTTGAAACATTTGTACATTTGTACATGTCTTTGAGTAGAAAATATTTATTATTTTATTTAGAAAGTCCGATAAAGGCCGATATTATATATCGACAAGCTTAATATTGTGACGAAAATGTCGTAAAATGTATATATCGATATTATGATATATGGAATCGATAGTTAAAGTATCGATATTATCGAAAAAGAAAAGCAAACATTTAATTTATATAAAATAACACCCATAACATAAGTTTTTGGTAAGTTCTTTATATTTTTCTTCCAACAAAGATAGCTTTAGCTTAGCTTAAGACCATATTTGGCTCTGTTCGATATAAAATATCGTTTTATATATCGGCTTTTTACATTTATTGCTATATTCAAGCATATTCAATTTATAATGTAAAATAGACTAGAATATATAGTAACATATTTATTGTTCAATAAATAAATAAATGTGGAATAAATAACATATCAAAGAAAATAGTTAATAACTAACTAATTTACCCAAGTGTAAATAAAATTTACTCAAAATATAAATACCAGTTCGGGCCTAAGACCTTGCTTATGTAATGTGTGTGGCACGCGTGGAAATTAATTGATTTCTTCAGAGTTTTCCTTAAACTCCCTTAACCCATTAAGTCTCAGGCTGCAACCTCAAGGCGATTGTTTCTTTCTTCTGAGTCTGGGAGACTCCCCTTTGTCTGCTTGCATTTCCTTGGCTTCTGTTTAGCCGTTGACTTTTCAGTGCTTTTCGTCGCTGTTCTGTGCTAATCAACAAGTTTTCCCCTTCGTTATTGATTTCCCTGGCAGAGCTTTTCCTTTCGTTTCGCCATAATGGGTCGGGCCACACATGAATGAAAAGAAACATATTGGCACCCTGGGACTGGGAAATAGTTTGCGATGCCAATTGCGATGGAGGGACTAGACCCGAATATGGCGTTTCCTACTGACGTCATGCGGCGCGCCTTTTGGATAATATAGAACTATATGGAAGGGGAGGTACATGTGTTTTTTTCAGGTTCCCCCCACGGGGGCTCTTTACACGCAATAAAAGCGTTTTTCATTAGGTTTCTTTTTTGTATTTTCTAGAGCAGAATTCTTTGCATTGCTCCCACATCCGCCCGAAAGATTATAACAAAGCATCTATATATACTGTCTGCTCTGGTGCACACACGAGGGCCTCAGTTCATATACTGCTCTGCTAAAGTTCTGGCCGATCATCTTTATCAAGGCCGCGATCTGGTGTGTATATGGCTATATATATAGAGCGACAGATGTGTGTACTTAGCAACCTTCTGGCGCTTAATTGGCAGATGATTTGTTTTCTTTGGGCGTAACTATGGAGTGATTAGAAGTACCTGGTGCTTGGGCCCCTAAAGAATGGTGATTTATATATCAAGATTGTGTGTGTATTTAAGAGTGTTACATTCGGAAATAAATACAGTCATTATTGATTCATATTTGTTTTATTAATAATTCTTTCGAAATTGCTACACTCCCATAAATAATGCCTTTGCTTGCAGAGTCTCGATGAGCTATTGTTTTCCTAACCTAGTTTCGGCTTAATCCAGAGATATAATGTTTATTTTCAGGCTGGGGGCAAGTTTGAGGCTCTCATGTTGCATTCAATTTAATTAAATTAAAAAACCGCTGCCCCAGTCAACGCGATAATAAAGTGTTTTCGGGTCGACACACGCCACGGTGACATCACAGACTTTGGTGTGACCGGCTTGGATGGGATTGGTTTGTGGCCACCCACTCAATTTCCATCCAACATCATCCACATGGGCAGATGAAAGTCTCTTGTGCTGTTTGAGTATGTATATTTTTTCAGACATATATCAATTTTTGAAAATATTGCCAAACGATGAGTCGGACAGCCGTCGAAGTGTACAGTTTGCGCGGCTGATTCATTGAAGATCACGTATACGCACCATTAGCTGTGAAATCCTTGGGCGCCGTAGACCAAAGTTTGGCATGCCTCGCTGTTAACACGAACCTGTCTATATATTCACTCACTCACTCACTCACTCCACTCTCCCGACGGATGGTGTAATGTAAACAGTTTATTTACTGCTCGTTCTGTCACTGTTTCTTGCAGTGTAATGACGTCAATACGTTAATTCTCGTAGACTTTTTTTCGTTTGTTTCGCGCACAGACACCAAGTAGAATATTGTCGGTATGTGGAGCAGTTCTTCTTCGACAATTATTTCGCAAATATTTCCTTCCCTTATTAATCACAGAGTTCGTTACAGGAAGTATCAATTTAGTATCAAAAAAATAGCACAAGTGAGTAATAGTTATGTTCGTTTCGTTTGCGTGTTTGTATGTATATTAATTAGTTGCAATCAATTTAAATTTGTAAATTAAAAGAAGCGTTTTATACTAGCTAAGGTTTCGTTTGCTCGGCGATAGCAGAGATCTTTCGTTTCGGCCGGACACCGATTGACTAACTCGGCCTCCCAAGCTTTAGCAAGCTCTTTCACATTCGCCTCCATTTCCATTTAATTAAAGAGAGCTTTGCCATTTATTGTTGCAGTTCTTGGGGTTGCGGGCGTCGAAGCTTCGGCCCCAGTGCGTGCGTGCCCCAAAGAATATGCCCCCGCCGAGTCCCAGAGAGAGAGAAAAAGGCCCAACCCTACCGAAAGCCGGAAGAGGCAATTTATTGGAAGCCGAATACGGTTTTCCTCGCAGTTCCCAAATTCATAATAATAACAAACATGCCGCTCGCGTATTAATAACCAAAAATATGGGGACTTAAAGACACAGTTCCGGTCAAAAAAATAGATCTAAGGCTCTGTGTATTAAAATTAAGTTATACAAATGTTAAACACAGTCGAAATAGTGCTTTAAAACTGATGAATAATTTATTAACAAACACATTTATTCCATAACAATAAACCACGCTTCTATAGTTCAAAATAATAAATTCGTATTTATTAAGCAAAAAACATAGTAAGCACTACTGATAATATCCGAGATATTCTTTTATCTAACTTCCCTTAAGTTCTTACACACTTCCGTGTTCAAGAAGTATGCTAAAAAGTATATTGTTTTATCGCCGGAAAGTGCATTAAGCATTTATGCAACTTTTAGATAAATTGCATGCTACAAAACGTGACATTAAAGCTGATGGAATGGAATGAATACTTCCATTATCATTCATAATATTATAGATATGAACATAAATTATAACCCAAGAAAATAAAATTTGTAGTATTCCCAATAGTAAAAACAATAGTAACAAGTTACAATAGTAAAATAAACAAATTAAATATATGAATATCCAACAAATGCTATTTTCTTAGCCTCGGATGTCAATTTCTTCCCCGGAATGACCCCACCAACAGCTGGAACTTCACAAATCACACATAAATTTGACAATCGGTCTAACGACACCATGAATGATGGACACAATTAGAACACACTCAAATTCCAGTCTGTCATCACACAAACGAGTACCAAATAAGATCACAAAGAAAGGGGAACGCTCTTTGCACTGGGATTTTTCTGCCATATCATTCAGTTTCTAGAAGTTTCAATCGAGTTTACTTACTCAGTATTTGCATTTCTCATAGCCGGCTGTCCGTTCAGAATCCTGAATTGTTTCGTAATCACTCCGCTATATTCGAAATAGAATCCATTGGCATTACTTGTGGTCCGTTGTCGTCGTTAGGAGGAGTCTTGAGCAACTAAAATTCCAATTCCACATGACCGAATTAGATTTAGACTGTGCGATTCCATTTGAACCTAATTGTTGTTGAATGTTCTGTCTTATTGGCCTTTTGGCGACTCTCTTCATTTAATTGTTGCCTCGTTGCTCGGTGCACAACTCACTCAAGTTGAGCGGTCGGAACAAACTGAAGATGCGGCGCACATTCTAAAATGGAATAAGCGACAGGCGTGCGTGCATCGTGCAATTTATATAAATAGAAAGAATCACAAATCTATATTTGAAGTTAGATTTCAAAAAACCGCTCAACAGGTCAACTGTGACGTCACACAGCTATCGATGAGAATAGTCGATTTACTGATCGACTACGGAGGCTGATTTTTGAATGCGCTTTGGAAAATTGAAGTTATAAACAAAAGATTTATTAAATCATGACTAAACGTCATACATTTTGAGTTCTTAAGTATATTGCACTATACGGCACTATACTTCAATTTAAGAACTCGAATTGTATTGAATTAAATCTATTATACCTTGGTTAGTAAAATTACTTTTGCTTATTAAAGTTTTCGTATGAAATATGTTTCAGATTTAACCCCTGAAATTGATTGTTTTTAGAAAATACATAGACTTCGTATTTATTTATATATATCGAATTGGAAAATTTAGATAATTTAATTTATTTATACTCTACTAATGTAATTATACCCATCATACAAACCCAATACATACCATTGATAATTAAAGGTTTTAAAAATATTCTAGTTAATTACCCGCCGACCATTACAAGTATTTTGTTTGTGAGAGATACGCTTAAAATGCTCCCTTGTTCCTTTGTTTAATAAAAACTTTTATTTAATTTGAAATTCCTACAGTGTGGCCGCATCATAAAAATGTAGTATATTTCATTGGTATAATTTATCGCCCTGTTCAAATGTTCCGCCCATCGATACCGTCGTGGCTCTTTTAAAAAACTGTCTAACAACAATAAAATTTAAAAAAAATTTATTAGTTGATCATCCCCTAATTGTGCTAGTTGAATAACTTACTTTATCACATTTAAATATCTATTAATTATATTTGAAAACCTGGGAGAGTATATTTTTGTAGCCCTGGCGGCTTATCGTTCTGACCGCCTACATATCGATACTATCGTGACTCATTGCGGAAAACGTGAACGAAAAGCAACTTGCCGCTGTCTGCTAAGAAATTCATTGTTTTAAACTATATTAACTTGATAACGGCAGCCCCCATCAAATAAATATGGTAAGTAAGGCTGCAAATAGCGCCGCGAGCGACCTTGTATGTAAAAACATGAAATCCCCTGCGAGCGGCATGCGAATGTAAACATAACCTGCAAAGAAGCTTCTCGCAAGTCGCCTGCATCTGCTGACTAATTGGAGGCTTTTACTATATATTCCGATGCTATTCTCCGATCCGACAGCAACCGCAAATCGTGCTCCTGAAGGAAGGCACCGACACGTCGCAGGGCAAGCCTCAGCTGGTGTCCAACATCAATGCCTGCCAGTCGATCGTGGACGCGGTGCGGACCACCCTGGGTCCCCGCGGCATGGACAAGCTGATTGTGGACTCGCAGGGCAAGGCGACGATCTCCAATGACGGTGCTACCATCATGAAGCTGCTGGAGATCATTCATCCGGCTGCCAAGACCCTGGTGGACATCGCCAAGTCACAAGACGCTGAGGTAAGCTGCGCGCCGCCCAAGCACGTGACTTTGCTTAAGCTCATTTATTCTCCACCAGGTGGGTGATGGCACCACCAGTGTAGTGCTCCTGGCCGGCGAGTTCCTCAAGCAGGTGAAACCCTTCGTCGAGGAGGGCGTCCATCCTCGCGTCATCATCAAGGCGATCCGCAAGGCCCTGCAGCTTTGCATGGAGAAGATCAACGACATGGCTGTGCAGATTGTCGAACAATCGAAGGAGGAGCAACGTTCTCTGTTGGAGAAGTGTGCGGCCACCGCCATGTCCTCCAAGCTGATCCACCAGCAGAAGGACTTCTTCTCCAAAATTGTCGTGGAAGCCGTACTCTCCCTGGACGAGCTCCTGCCCCTGAACATGATTGGCATCAAGAAGGTGACGGGCGGTTCCCTGGAGGAGTCCCAGCTGGTGTCTGGTGTGGCCTTCAAGAAGACCTTCTCGTACGCCGGCTTCGAAATGGCACCCAAGGGTTACGACAACTGCAAGATTGCCCTGCTGAACATCGAGCTAGAGCTGAAGGCGGAGCGCGACAATGCCGAGATTCGCGTAGACAATGTAAAGGAATACCAGAAAGTGGTGGACGTCGAGTGGCAGATCCTCTACAACAAGCTGGCCAAGATCCATGAGTCCGGAGCCAATGTGGTGCTCTCGAAGCTGCCCATCGGCGATGTGGCCACACAGTATTTCGCCGACCGTGACATTTTCTGTGCCGGCCGCGTTCCCGAGGAGGATCTCAAGCGGACAATGAAGGCCTGCGGCGGCGCCGTGATGACCACGGCCAACGATATCAACGCCAGTGTACTGGGCCAGTGCACGCACTTCGAGGAGCGCCAGGTGGGCAGCGAGCGATTCAACTTGTTCCAAGGTAAGTTTCCTTTAGAAAATGCAGAGAATAGAATATATCGTAATACTTATTATGTTTTCATTTTTGTTTTCCGCCTAGGCTGTCCCAATGCCAAGACTAGCACCCTGATCCTGCGCGGTGGTGCCGAGCAGTTCCTGGAGGAGACGGAGCGTTCGCTGCACGACGCCATCATGATTGTGCGTCGCACCATCAAGCACGACTCGGTCGTTGCCGGTGGCGGCGCCATCGAAATGGAACTGTCCAGGCTGTTGCGCGATTATTCGCGCACCATTGCCGGCAAGGAGCAGCTGCTTATTGCCGCCATTGCCAAGGGTTTGGAAATCATTCCGCGCCAGCTGTGCGACAATGCCGGCTTCGATGCCACCAACATTCTCAACAAGCTCCGCCAGAAGCACGCCCAGGGTAAGTGTCCATAAACTAAATACAAGTAAACCTTTGACTTGGGCTTATGTATATTCTAAGCTTCCCTTTATCGAAGATTTTAAGAGTCTGTACAAGGTGATTGTTAGATTTCTGTTGTTAGGCTCCAAGCTTGACGCTCAGTGCCCATTCCTGACCAAAATGAATGTCTTCCCTTTGCTGATTGTCACTTTCTTAATAACTTTTATTTATTGAAGAAGACACTGTATTTAAAGTGCTCTTAAGACAACCTAAGCGGTACATTTAACTTTTCTCACAATTTGAACAGAAAAACACTTACGTTTTCTGCGTTTAGGAATCCATTTTAATTTCAAACCTTTTAAACTTTTTTCTTGAGGTCCTCGTGCCAGAGGCGAAAGCAGGGCTCCCAGCACAGTCCCGGCTTATCCGGACAGGTGTTGCACATAAACTTGCTGTACTGCAGCATGCCGCCCTTGTGGCAATATCGGCAGTTCTTGCGCGCTGGGTTTCCATTGTGCTGAATCCGTGTGGGCTCGTGGCCAATGTCCGTTGTCTGGTATTCGGCCACTAATTTCTGCTTGCCCTTTTCGGGTTTCTCTATCTTCTGGGGGCTGCAGACTGCCACCGGTTCGTGGGCAGCCTCCTCCCTGAGCAGCGACTTGATGATGGCCACACGGAACTCCGAGTAGCTTTTGAGGCGTCCACCGCGCGCATTCTGTGCATTGGCCTGGTACAGCAGGTACGCATTATACACGAGGATGTTGAGGAGAAAGATGGCCAGTTTCTTGTCCGTGGGTATGTCCTGGCAGCCTGGCTGATGGTGTATCAGGTGCTGGCGATTTTCGCTGCTGTGTCGCAGCTGCCAATCCAATTGCTGGATCAGCTTTGGTCTGGCATTCGTCTTCTGCATGGACATCTCCTTGGCATAGATGGCCAGACAGTCGGAGCTGAAGAAGTACAAAGATTTCGCGCGGCGACGCCACTTGGCCATCATCAGGTTGGTGGCATAGCTGGTGGCGATGCTATTAGGAGCCAACTGCTGGTGCACCAGAGCCTTGCTATTTCCATACCTGTTCCTGTCCAGGAAACCGGTGCAGTATGTGCTAATCTTGGTCAGCTCGTAGGCCAGGCCATAGCTTCCATAGAACTTTGAGGCGTAGACAGTGTGACCGCCTTGGTGATCTTCCACAAGCTTTAGGCTCAACGCGTTTCGGTGCTCCACCAGCTGCCTGGAGTTGCGCACCCAGGCGGGTGCGTCTTCACGACGCACAATCTCGGGCAGAAGCTTCACCACCAGGCCACTCTGCTCGGTTAGCAGGTGAAGAACCAGAGCGTTGCAGCGAAATTTCTCGGGCAGATCGCCATGGTAACTGAACCGGCCCTTCCATAGAATAATGGGATCATTCAGCACCAATTGCTGGCCCCAAACGTGCTGCTCGGCCATGCGCTCATTAATGAAGTTAAGCAGCGGGAAATTGGCCTTGTCCTGGGCCTGGGCCCTCCCGGTTTGGAGTTGCAAAGTGTCAAAGTTGAGGCACTTCAACAACTGGCGATAGCGATCCAGGGACATTTTCTCCCCGAAGCCAGCGAAACCATAGTACTTGTTGCAGCTCCAGTAGTCTGCCAGGTGTTCCAGCTTCACGTCGCTCAGAAGCAGCGAGAGGCCGACAAAGGTCTCCATTTCCTCGGAAGTGGTTGTGACTAATCCCCCCATAAGCTTGCAGCCCTGAGCAAGTGCAGTGAAGAACTTGGAGCGATAGCCCAACAGTTGGTTGAAGAAATGCAGCGGACACTGAAAGCCCTTCAGGCCCGTCTGAGGGGATTGCGTGTGGAACTTGAACAGCCGTCTGCTGCCCGCCTGCTGGCTGCTCCACTCGGGGTCGTAGTTGTCCGGTTCGTCTGCGTTTCGGAGGAAAGTTACATAAGGAGAACGGTTGTGGGTGGGTGGGGCCACCGACTTACCCTGGCAGAAGACATCGGCCGCGTGGTAGTTCGTCTCTGAGTAACCGTCCTCGTCCGAATCGCTCTCCTGGTTTTCCAACTGCGTGTGGCTGGTGGCCCGGCTGACCAACCGCTGCTCGGCGGCCAACTGGAGCTCCAGTTCCGTGAGGTCCGGCTTGATGTCCGCCGTGCTCAGATTATAGTCCGCCAGGGCCGGATATCGGTCCAAGGACTCGGTCTTGATGTCCACGCGATCCCGCTTCACCGGCGACCGGTGCTCGTCCATTCGCGGCTTTAGCTGCTGTTTGCGCTTCCTCGCGGAGCTGGACATTCTGCTTATTTCGCTTCGTCTTTCAAATTTAAACAAATAATAAAAATTTCTGCTGCAGCAGCAACGCGTGTTTTTCGGCCTATGCTCTCGCTCTCTCTCGCTCCAAGAAAGACGGCTGTAGTGTGTGCTCTTTCGCACCGCCGCGGCTTGTGCGTTGCGCGGGCAACAGACAGAGCTGCCACCTGGGTCGAATGTTAACTATTTCAAGTCGTTAGGAGATTCAAAATGTTTTCCAGCAATTCTCTTTATTTTCATTGCATTTTTTGTAAATAAAACGAAAATGTTTTCCTTTCTGATTTGCAGGAGGCCAGTGGTACGGCGTGGACATCACCAAGGAGGACATCTCGGACAACTACGAGCAGTGCGTTTGGGAGCCTTCGATTATCAAGATCAACGCACTGACAGCGGCTGCCGAGGCTGCTTGCATGGTTCTGTCCGTGGACGAGACAATAAAGAGCCCCAAGGCTGGAGAGCCACCGATGGCGGGCGGCGGCATGGGCATGGGTCGCGGCATGGGCAGGCCTATGTAGAACAATAGAACTCATCCAGAAATCCAGAAAGCACTACAAAAACTAATCATCAACACTCACATTTCTCTCCTAATTTAACACGTACACGTATTACTCGGTCATATTCTCGCATTTTCGAGTGGCGCTTTTCAGAACAACACCAACAATAATCCACTGACCTATCTGTATATGTTTAATAATAAACACAAAATTGAAAACTCATATTTTCATAACAAATCCAAAGCGTTTAAATAAGGTACGGAAACACGAATAGCTTTTATAGAAAAAGTTAAATTAAAGTAAGTTAAAGAAAGGTGTATTTGTATGTATGCATGGACATTGGTTGTTTTATTTAAAGTTCTGCGAAAATTTCGTTCACACGGTTTTTAAAATTCTTTCTTAACATTGCTATGATTTGCGAACTCCCATTAGCTAGAACGATTTACAATATTATTATTTTTTACCATTTTAAAAGTTAAATTAACAAAGTCTTTACATTTTTTAGAACGCACAGTTCTTAAATTATAATAGTTATAATTAATAAAATTGAATTTTGAAAACTGTATTTCAAATGACATTTTACAGTGACTTAGTTAAATCGCAATCAGTTGGCAACGCTCCGATGAGTGCTGTTGGGAGCTCAGGGTGCTGTTAAGCGCTAGCCTAGTTTTAGTTGTTGTCCGTCGCGTAAATAAACAAACTAAAAGTAAATATGGGCAACCACAAGGTTCTTCGATCGGCGGGCAGTAATTTGCGTTATTCCATGTACGAGTTCATTGAGGCGGTGCACAATCGCTCCATTATATGGGAAAGGCGGCATCCGAACTTCCACAATCGGGAATTGAGGGATCAGGCCTGGCAACAAATTGGACAGGAATTGTGCAAGAACTTTGAGACATCCAGCGAACCGGAGAAGCAGGAAATCGGTAAGTACCTCGTTGTATATACATTTCTACATTACTCAAACTATATCCACTGTGCAATTCCAGTGAAAACCCTGCTGAAACGATGGAAAAACACGCGGGACAGCTACCTGCGGGTGCACCGGCTGCGCCAAACTGGCGAGGAGGTGGCCAGAGCCTCATACATCTACGAGAAGGAGCTGAGCTTTCTGCTGGATGTAAAAACCGAAACGGATGACGATGAGGAACCGCCCCTCAAGAAGGAAACCAAACCTCAAGTCAAACGGAAACGTTTGCCTGCCGTCCAGAGAACTCCAAGGAAGCGGAGAAGTTCAAGTCACGAATCTGATTTGGACACCGCTACCAATGACCCATCCATTCAAGATCATCTGCATTTCGTTCTGGAAGATCTGAACTACTCTAGGGAGGATCCAGCGCCAGCGGAAAAAGGACCCGTCCCTCCGATTTCGAGGGATTTAAATTGTACAAATGCCACAAATTATTCCACATCTACATCTTCCACATCCGCTGATCCCGATCAGGCCTTCTTCGACAGCATAAAGCCGCACATGCAAAGAATGTGTCCCGATCGCAAGCTCGACTTTCAGATAGAGGTTCTTAAGATACTTCGTAACTTTAAGCCAAATTAAATAAAAACTTGAGTTTTCAAAATCCTTGGTTTTACTTGTCTTTACATTTACAGTGACTTAACAGCGGAGTGATAGCTGGTAACAGTGCAAATTATCGTTATCGCTCATCGGACTAGTGAACAGCGCGCCGAATTTAAAATATGGTGGCTATGCAGTTTTACCTATTAAACAAATGCATATAATTGGGACAATGCTTTTAACATAAAATTAATTTCAAATTAGCAAAGTCACTTTTCTTCTTTATTAACACATTCAACATAAAAGATGTGTTAAAAAACCCAATAAAATAATATTTGAACTAACAACTTAAACAGTTTAAAATAAATATAAAAGCAAATTTTAAAGCTTCAAAATTTGTGAGTAATTCTAAGTTTAATATATATATTTAAAACCTATTAACGAAAAATCTATAATTATTAAACTTTCGACTTCAAAATAACTATTTTTAGGGCTATACAAATTATTATCATTATATTGCTAAGGCTAAATTGTCCTGTAATAAGCCAGTGAGAAATTGGAAACGATAATATTAATTAAACATAGCTATAGTCTTGACTTTGAATATATTTTTAATTGTTTAAGACCGTCTTTTATTATTGAATTAATTAATAACATAGCTACAAGTATTCATAATTGCAAGAAATATTTTAATATAATATACCATATTCTTAAACTTTCCCTTTCCCTACCATCGAAGTAATCCCTTGCCTGCCCCGGATCGGAGCCCAATACATAGTATTTATCGCCTGCAGTGATATTTTGTTGTTGGAAACATAAACTGTCAAAAAGATACATAAGCCATCGGGTCCGAAGCGGCTCGACCAGTTTCGGTTGATACCACAAAAAAAAAGCAGAGTTTAAACCTGTATTCGTATTGCTTGTCTCTCTTATGCCAATCGAGTTTCCATTATGTATACAGATTTCTTCATGGTTTTTGCCCAACACAAAGCCAAAATTATGGTCGGTACGAGTGTATTTATAAGTCGTCGCCACTTCAGACGACGGCACCCCTAAAAAAGAAATCGGCGCAGACCGTTAAGGAAGCCGTAAGGGTAACTAACTCACAGATTTCGATTCGGTGTCGCCTTACATGAGCTCCACGCTGTCCGAACTCCGGAGTTCACGGAGAACCTCTACAGGGGGTTCCAAACTGTAGCCCGCCCCCATACACTCCACTCCACACAACAAATGGTACTCGTATCGCCTTAATAGCTGTGTGTACTCCAACCCCGACCCTTTTTCCCACTTAACTGCATATGGCTGGAACGTTGTGCGAGTGGTTGTTGTCGGGTTTCAGGAATTTCGGGTCTCCGATCGGGACCCTACCCTTACCCTCCATGCTCGCACACTCGCTCGCCCATTAGCAACGGCCTGGCAGATGTTATTCGGTATTAAATGCTCCCTTAGATCCTCGATCCTGACTACCTGCATCTGCTCAATGGATGTGCCCAGGCTGTGTGCACTCTAAGAAATAAGTTCGGGATTGAGTTCGGCTAGTTTTGGGTTTTAATTTTGTTCGAAACTGCTTTCAAGCTACATTTGCTTAACGATTCTTCATGAAGTGCGCTTTTAAGGGAACTTATTTATATGTTTTCAATAAATAAATTACTTTGCTATGGAAAAAACAGGCAGTAAAGTAAATCGCTATGTTTTTCCGAGTGTAAAATGGCATTCCCCGCGTGTGTAACGTATTTTCCATCCATAGAGAACTCGGCAACCAAGGGAGATTTAGGTCAACCCCTGAGCCCGTAGCCCAGCATATCCCTGCCCCGATCTCCTGCCTTCCATCGTAGGGTACCTGTAGCAATCCTGGGCATTACAGTGGAAACGAATAATAGACAGGAAGTCCCTTCGATGGCTTTTATTCCCTTCAAGGGCCTCTCCGCCCTGGTAGATGATGGTGCAGCGATTGCCTCGCCCAATGATGGCAGCCTTTGTCTTTTCCCTGCCCTTAAAATCTATTCTTAACAAAATATTTCTAGATCTAGGTACATATCCACCCTGCTCAGGTGGAGTTTTCCAGGAGGACCACCTGCGTTCTTAGATACTGCTGCCAGGCACTCTCCGCCCGCTCCAAGAGCTCCCCAATCTCCTGTCGCTGCTTGAGAACATCGTACTTCTCTAGGGCTAACTTTAGGAGAACGTACTCCAAGCTGCGGATTCCGCCCACGGCATCGGGATCCCTTAGGCCATCCACCAGGGACACAAATTTCCTCATCAGCTCCACCAGTTGGCCAAAGCTAGTCAGATGCTCGAGATTGGCGTCCACTTCGTTGACATAGCGCAGGCTCTGCTTAACTCTCCTGGCCAGGGCGTTGCTTCTACCCGCCAAAGGCGATAGCTCCGTGTTCAGCTGCTGCACCGACCTCCGGGTATCGATCACCTTCTGCAGGGTGATCGCATTGAATTGCTCCTGATCCGTCCACTGGCCGATGGGAGACTGCGTAGTCGCCTCATTGTCCACCATGGATACCTGATTGTTATCCACAATGATGGTCTTGTCAATGATTTCAGTCGAGTTGGCCGGCTGCTTAACATGGAAATCCAGCGAGAAGTGGAAGTGCATGTTGGCCTGCAACGATCAGAGACGAGTTTAGTAAGAAGTTTACAAGAAAAACATACCGTAATACTTGCCTCAACAAAAGCCACAACTCCCAGGACAATCAGAACACTTAAAGCGAGAGACATCTTGCCGGGGAACTGGAAAATGTTTGACTGAGAGATCTCATCGAGATCTGGTGATCACACCACTGAATCCAAGCCGAGGCTTATCAAACCGCGGGGTTATCATCACCGAGTACTCACTTGACCGATAACAGATCCATTCAATGAGTTTTCTGACTATAGCCGGGGGGCAGGCGACGCGGAGAGAATTTTCCACAGCCAGACACAACGAAAGTCACGTGGTCGCTGCTATGATGTGAAAAGTGAATACAGTGAGGTATCGTAAAATATAAAATATTCCAAGGTGCTAGGAATGGGGGCAATTATTTTACATTTTCAAGTGATTCCAGTTGAAATCGATATAAATTATCTTAAATGAAGGCTAAGAAAACTAAATGAATTAATTATATTCAATCAAAGTCTATTTAAATACTAATTTCCCACCTGAAGTTTTAGTTTTCTTTTAGATATATATTTGGGTATCAATTGATATTTCAATATTTAATCATAATAATTTAATCAATAATAATAATTTAATCAAGAATAATATCACATTTTTCATTCTGTATTAGAATTATAAATACAATTTATGTATTCAAATGATTGAAATAATTTTACATAATAAACTAGAGAACAGATTTTTACACGTGTACCCCTAAATATATTATTTTTATTTATGTACACAAGTTCAGTAAAATTAATATTAATTTACTTGTGTCTAATTAATAAAACAACTGCCAATGGTAATTTTCCTACGGCTTAACCTTTGTAAAGTCGAATGACTATCGCAAATAAAAGATGGTAGACACGTGTAGGGGCAAAATTCAAAGGGACGGACCATAAAGATAATAATATTAAATGAAAGAAATATATATACATACATATGTACATAGTTTGACCAGAACAATATAAAAAGAAAATACAATTCCACGTGGAGGAGCGTTAACTAAATAAAGTTCTTGTAAAAATACTTTAAACCCTATTAATAGCCCCATTGATTGATGCAAATACTAAAGCTCCCTCTTGGTTTATAAAATTTATATAGATTGAGCCATTCCCAAATCGGTTCCAACGTGTAAGCCCCTGAAAAGTTAATAAATGTGTTATAAAAGTTTCGGGGGAGCACCAGCATAACCCGCATGGTTATTTCAAGTCCGTGAATCATCCACCTTTTTCACTTTATTTTTGTTATTTCACAAAGCAATTTCCGTTACGAAATTCACCAAAATTTGAGGCTCGCCATGGGTTAACATCTGCTTATCAAGAACTTTGTGGTAACAACAACCATTCATATCGCTATTGTCTGTTTACGCGTGCAATAATAATTATAATGTACACAGCAGAGCCACTATGGCGATAAGGTGCGGAGTGCTATCGCCGTCTATATGTACATATATATATATATATTCGTACTATACATACATCTGTTTGTTTGTGCGAAAGTATGCCTTAATTTAGAAAATGGTATCAAAGCAAAGCAGGGCAGTTCATAGAAGCCACGCCGATAGGGGCAGTAGAGCCAAAGAAAAGCATAAAACAAATATGCGCGAATCAATAGTAGAAATTGCGCAGCAAAATGAAATTATTCCATAGCCTGAAAAAAAATAACAAAAACAGAAAAGAAGAAGAAAATAAAATAAAATAACCGTTGACACAACACACACTCTCGCCTGTATGATTGCCATTTCCATACATATTCAAAATATCTGTGCACCGAAAGAAATGTATATCTTAAGGATGATCTATTGGCTTTAGGCAAGAATCGCTTGTGGAATTAATTGAATTTAAATTGATTTAGTTAAGGTGGTCAGTAATACTTGTTTAAATAAAATTTATAACACTTGAAATAAAGAAATTGATAGCTTAATTTATAAATTTATATTTGTAATGAATTCATTGTAATATTACATTCGCCCTAGAGAATAGCCTTTTAAATAAGCTAAAATCACTTGTGGAATTAAGTGAATTTAAATTAATATAGTTAAGGTGGTCAGTAATACTTGCTTAAATCAAATTTTTGACACTTGAAATAAAGATATTGATAGCTAAATTAATATTTGTAATGAATTAATTGTAATATTACATTCTGCCCAGAGGATAACCTTTTAAAATTCATATTTTTCTGTGTGTAACTTATTTTTATATTCCACATTTGTTTTTTTTTTTTATATTTTCTTTGGCATTTACGTACTTTGCACGCATATGGACAATTGGGTGTACAAAAATACAGAAAATCAGGGTGGGACTGGGGTGGTTTGGGGAGTGAAGAGTGGAGAATCGAGGGAGATACATTTGTAGGAGGCCAAGGGGTCGTCGTCGTCAGAGACCAACGCACAAAACTTGTAAATATGAACGGCATCCGTCGTCTCTCTCTCCTCAGCCAGCAACGGCAAGTATCTCTGTTCCACTTCGCTCACTCAGAGATGTGTGTGTGAGCGCGTGTGTTGGCTACTTGAGTGTGTGTATCTTACAGATACCAATTGCGTAGATACATCTACCAGGCCCAGTTCGAGACCAGTGCACGCACACACTTTGCCTCTGCCTCGTCTCCATTTGATACCCCTTACATATAACCCGTCTCTGGGAGTAGAGCATGATGGGCTTTTAAGGAAAGTTGTAAGCAAAATTTACTAGGGAAAGCTGAACAAATAATTTTGTTATTTTGTAAGCTTAAAATACAAAAAAAAGTGGCAATTAATATTCAAAGTACTTAGTAATAATGAATAAATTATTTAATATTTTGTAATGAATTACAAGAAAAACATATCATTTTAGATTTAATACCAAATAACAAAATACCACTCAGGTGGCCCTTGCGATATGAAGCACGTGCTTGTTAGAGTTAGGTGTTAGTAGGCGCGATAGGAGGAAGCATAGGTAAATATACATGGAATCAATTGAAATCGTTTTACAATACAATAATCCAAGCAAATGAGAAATTAAGCTAGAACTTCTCTATACACAAAATAATGCTTATGAATAATTATGATTATTATGACAGTCTCTTCTCAGAACCTTGGTAAATTTATTCAGATTCGTTCCTAGAATCAAACAAAAAACCTCTGTTGCTGTTTTAGCTGAAATTCAAAACGCAAACTGCCGCAAGGAGTCATATTTGAAGGTGTTGAATTCAAGGCAGGGTTATTGAACTGATATCATGGAAATATGAAATTAGATCAGAGCCCTTGGTCCACTTGATTAGCATTAAATTATTTTAAAAAATTCACTCAAATAAGAGTTAAATGAAGGGTATGTGGTTTTCTATAAAGTCACGTTTCGCATGATTTATTGTTGTTTTTTTCGTAAGCTCTTTGTTTTTCAGCGTTTTTTAATAAAAAAAAAAAAACAAAAAACAACAATGGAAACTCTCGCAACCGCAAATCTAAGCGGACGTGAGAGCGAGATGCCAGATATAGCCCCACATACAGCTCGGCCCCCGTAAAATCCACTATCGTCGTCGCCATTTATCGTTTGCAATTAGCTCGGGCAGAGCGTTATAAAAATAAAAGAGTAGCAGCAGAAAGCGAAATAAAAACAAAATTGTTTACGCTTTTGATTTGCCTTAAGTTTGAGTGTGGTGCGACATACATATGTACACACGTCTATATGTTTGTATATATCTGAATTTATATATCTGACTTTCGGGGGTGGCCTGAAAAAAAACGTAACGTGGAAAAATTAAAGACTGCGGGCCTCGACATTAAACGGCAGGGAGGAAGGGAAAGAAAAACGCTTTCGATGTACAAATATGGACAACCCATACAGTTATTCTCTTGTATTCTTTGGTCTCTTTTTCTTTCCGATCGAAGATATGTATGTATGAACACACGTGCATATAGCATACATAGTAATGTACGTACATATGTACTCGAGAGGTAGCCAAGCGGTAAACAACGACACCGAATTCAAAACCGAAGCCCATTGCCAACTTTGTGTGTTGTCGGTAAATCCAGTTTTCTTTTGCGACATCGTTTATAAAGAAATCCCAAAGAGACGAGGTAAAAAACAAGAAAAAAAAATAGGAAACATGCAGAGAAACAAAAGGTTTCGATCAATTTATATTATCATCAACTGATATTATTACATATTATCATCCATAACTATGAGTAAAGCACTTAAAGTTGATATTATTCACCTTTACTATGAGTTAAAATTCTTTAAAATTATATATTTTAAACCTTTTTACTTTTGATTACTTCGAAAATGATATATTTTCTCTGCGTGTAGCGGGAGGTGCGAGGTGAGGTGCTTCGCGGCACGTTCACCACTCGCCCGTTGTTTGGCGTCTTTTTTTGGTTTCGAGCAACCTCTAGAGAAATCCACCTAGATAATACTAGTTTACTCTGCCCAGTGAGTCATAATCGTGTTTTGCCCACTTACCTCCGAACTAAACTGATCCAAGCCGCTCTCTCTCTGTCTTGGCAACGTCCTTCTTTTGATCTCCAGCATCTCTCAGGGGGATTTCCTTTGCAAATACACCCGAAACTTTCCCAACTCAAACTTTGCTTAAACATAAAAATAATGTTTTTCTTCGTCCCAATGACTTCTAACTTCATTTTAGGTTAGCGAATCAACTGTGGAAAATGTTATGATTTATATAGGAAACTTTTAGTACTAATTTAATCTATAAAACATCTACTAGATTAAACTGAAAATTAAACTTTTTTACTTCTTTAACAATAAACGTTTTTCTTCGTCACAAACAAACTTCATTTTAGGTTTGTGAATCAACTGTGGAAAACGTACTGATCTTGTCTATATTGATCAGTACGTTTTCCACAGTTGATTTAGTACTAAATTGATCTATAAAACATCTGTCAGTACAGAAAATCAGAAAACTCCCAAATCAAATTAAAAATATAATTTTTTTACTTCTTTACGAAGTCGAAAGGCCTGGAATTATCAACACGAAGCGGTTGCCTTGGCACATTTCTTCATTATCAGCCATTATTTTTATTTAAAACAAACCACTTTGTAAGTTAAAGAACTCGTTCTTAATTTCCAAGCGAATCTTTAAAATAAAAATCCCAGCATGACCATTAATTTAAATTTCTAAATTATAAGATGCAAAAGTTTGAGCTGGTGAGTTTCGACTGCATTTGGGGAACTCGTCTCGGCGCGTTTTTTTTATTGAAAATATCTCAGTCTCTTTGTTCACGTTTTAGGGGACTTGGGGGAAGTGGATGGGGACTAGGATTTGGGGATTTTATGAATTGTTGGGGTTATTTTCGGAAGGGGATTTACACATTGATTGTTTGATCGTTGTTTAGGCATTTGTTGGGATTGCTTACGTTCTAACTTGACTTGGATGTTTGCAGAGCTCTCTCTTTTGTGGTAGGGATCATATCGATCTCTTATATTATACATTTATGTATCTGTATTATGTGTTGTTGGGGTGTTGTAGTAAAACCATTAAACATTTATCGTTATCATGCTGTTTTTGTGTAAGAATCTATAAAATGCTAAACTGTTGCATTGTATATAAATTTTGCGAAACTCACAATGACAATTCGCACTTATCGCTTAAGGTGTGTTGTTGTGTCGTGTTGTGTGTGGTGCTTGCATTTGCCAAGCTTTTCCTTGCCTTGCCGTTACTTGATCCGATTACGATTATACAAATATATATATATATGAGACATCTAGGCAGAACTAACGTAGGAACAATCAGGATAGTTATTCACATTGAAACGGAATTGAAATTGTTTGGTTTCTGGCCTGGACCGCAAGGGTGTTTTGCTCTGTCGGCACCGTAAAGTATTCTTATCGTTTTTTATTTTAATTCGAGTGTCGTCGTTATGCATGTATCTGGGCTGCACAAATGCAGCTGCCTTTGTTACGGATCTTGTTTTTTTTTTTTTAAATATATATCTCGGAGTCTTGTCGCGACTCTGGTTGTTTCGCTTACAATTCGTGCCGCAAATCAAAGCCTGAAACATGTGAGAACTTAGCTGGGGAGTGGAATTTTTTGGAGCACATGTTCGCTTCCTCTGGTATGTGGAGGGGGACTATTTCTGGGGTTTTGCCGATTAGCTCTGAAAATAAAATCGCCAACGAAAAAGTGTACGTGATAAGGCAAATAAAAACACAATTTTTGGTTGTTCTTCTTTTTTTGTTTAATTATACAAAGCTTTAATAAATTACTTTACGAAAGCCGTGTACAATTGTTTATTTTGTTTTTTTTTTCTATTGTTTTTTTTATGGTTGGTTGGTATGTGGGGTTTCTTTAGTTGTTTTTTTTCTTCTCAAATGTTACAAGTTGACTTGGACTTAACACAATTTCAATATTGCTTTACAAATTTTTGTTTTCATTGTTTTATCCACATTCGTTTCTATTAATTACAGTATTGAATAGCGAGTTCGCTTCTCTCTTCATATTCGTATTCATCTTAGTGGTCCATTTATGGTAATTGTGTGGGTAGTAATTTATCGTTTTCTCTTCAGTTGTATTTGTTTTTAATTTGTATATATACCAGGTTTAAAAATATAGCAAAGTATCACAAAAAATTGCAAATTAAATTGTAAATTAGATCAATGGAGAAATTAAACAAAAAAAAAATACATAGTGCTTGGTTTCTTTCTCTTCTTTTTTTCTTTTTTTTAGAACGACGAATCATCTCTTTCGGCTTACAACAAAAGGGTTAAAAATAATATTCGAACATGGTCGAATCGTCGTCGTTAGGCTTTAGATTTAAATGTAAATTAAAAATTGAATTTGAATTCTGTTTTCTGTTTTCAGGGGCCAGGTCGATCCGCAGTTGCCTTGGATGGGGGCACAAGCGCCTTGGACTCGCACGGAGGGCCCTCTCGCTGATGATGTTGGTGCGGGCCCCGTAACTTTGAAATGGAAATTAATTTGTACTGATTGGTGTTGAAAAAGTCGGCGAATTGCCGCGATTGTGCCGGCAGTCCAAGGCAGAGCAGACGGATGGATGTTGGCCCTGTTTTGGTCTCTTTTTTTTAATATTCTTTCTTTTACTTTTGCTTTTACATAGGGGGGGTTGTTATTTGGGTTTCTTCTTCAAAGAAATCTAAGCTGCTGTTCTCTTTTCTTCTCCTCTTCGCTTAAATTGACGTCCAGTAAGTAACAAACGTTAAGCTTACACTTAAAAAAAATGCAAAATTCTGCGCGACAAGTTTATAGTGTTTATGGGGGGGTTGGGGATGAGGCCGAGCTGGGGTCTCGCCCGAGCACTGCTCGAACGACCTTCGCTCCGTTCAATACTCTAAGTAGTAGTGGGGTTTTATATGTATGTATGTATGGGGGGGCGGGGCAGGGGTACTTGTAGTGTAACTTGAAGATACAAGCTTTAAAGCTACCAATATATGACAACTTGCTCAGTAAACCTAAACAGTGCTTGACTTTTTTTGGCTTTTCAACATTTTTAAAACTATCATCGAGTGTTTTGTCGTAGTTTCCTCCTCTCTATCTCTCTTTCTCTCTCTATCAATCTCTCCCTCTCTGTCTCTTCTATTTACTTCTCTTCATTATCTTAACTTTTCTCATAATTTAGCTGTTTCGGGAAGTTAAACAATATGCATAAACACAACTCAAGTGTTCTTATTTCTGGGGTCTTTCCACTCTATCAATTACGTTTTGGGGTTGCTTTTTTTGTTTTTGGCTTATCACTTAGGGGCCAATTCACTTGGCAAAAACACATAACAAAACTCACGCTGCCTCATTCTACGCAAAATACAAATAACTTTGGATTTGGATTTGGACTTGGGGGGGCGGGCGTAATGGGTAGGTAAGGTAGGGGGTAAGGGAAAGGGCTGTATCTTAAATAATTTACATACATATTAATGTTAACAATTAATAAGTAATGCTAATAATGAAAATAAGGTACTGGGTTCAAGTGTTTCAGTATTGAGCATCAACGAATAGTTTACATAAAGTAGTATCATTTCTCCCATCCTCTTCTCTCGCGACATCTATCTCTCTTACTCTTGTAAAGCCTTCGCTTTGGGATTGCAACTTATATAGTTTTGTTTTTTGTTTTTTAGTTGTTTTCACAATTGTTTACGCTGGTTGTTTAAGCGCAAGATCAAACATATTTTTGGAATAAATAAAATCTTGCTTGCGCCGATTGCTCGCTTGCTACTTATGCATTTTTCCTTTTACAGTGTTTGTTTGTGATCGATCTTATTCTCGTAGTTGGTTATCGATTTATCGATTTTTCGAAAAATTTTATTTGAACATTTTAGCGCTGTTCCTTTCTATGTACAATTCAAGAATGTTAAAATTAGAATTTTTTAAAGCCATTTCGCAATTACAGATTAAGAATTAATTACACATGTACGCATTTGTAGCTCACTTATTGTTTTTTGGGCAATTGCTTTTCTCTCGCGCGACGTTTTAACTAAAAGTAATGGAAGTATCTATAAGGTAAGTCAAAAATTACAATACAATAGTGAATCTATATCTTAAGGTAGAGGAGAGGCCATACAATAGTTGTTGTAGAGTTATAGATGAACGATTCTTCTTCTAGGCAAGTTGAATGCATTTTGCGCTGCTGCTCTGCTGCTGCGGCCGCGTTGAGTTCTTGTCGTTGAGTTTTTGTTTTTTGAATTAGTCTTTGTGATTTGGTGGGTATACGATTTATATTAGTTGTTGTATTATTATTATTATTATTATTTGTATTTTAGTTATAGGTATTATCGTGTCTCTTGAATATACTCTGTGCTCTCTGCATTTCTTTTCTTTTCTTTATCAACATTTAAGGTACGTTGCACATTTTGTCCGCTTTTCGGGGGATAAACATAAACTGTACTTTATGCTGCGCTTCTAGCGTCCATTTTTTCCTTTTGTTTTTTGTTTTTGAATTACTCATAAATATTATTATATTTATAATTTTACTTATTAATTAATTTTCAAGTCTATTTGCGTATCACGTTTAAAACAATGTTCAGTTGTGAAGTATCCGTTGTTAGACATATAAAGTTCTTCCTTCCTTCCGCTTCCGCCTCATCATCATCATCATCTCGTATTCTCTTCTCTTCGTAGCCATTTGTTGTTGATTTGGTTTTACTTTGTCGATTGGCGGCTTCCTTTCTATAAAGTTTGCATATTGAAGTTGACAGTGGGGAAGAGGGTTCTCTATATAGGGGGTCTGCTGCCATATAGCGGGGAATTTTGCATCTTTTTCGCTGTGTTTATTTGTTCTCTTTGTCGTTGTTGTTTTTTGTTTTTTTTATCGGTTGTGTGAGGACAGTTGTTTGTGTTTTTGAATTTTGTTTACTTTCAGCTTTCCTTGAAACAGTTTTTCGCTTTTCTCCGTATAGCTTCTCAAATTGGTTTTATTGTTTTATGATACACACTTGAGATCACAAACATTACTCTTGTTTTTGTTTTGTTTTCCTTTCTTTTCCTTTTTTTTGTTTAAAAAAGTTCAATTTTTCAGTTGAAATATTTTCGTTTTCGATTTTTTTTTTGTAAGTTTTTCATTTTGCATTTTTTCTTTTATAATTTTTGTTCATTTTTTTTTTGTTGGTTTTTTATATTCATTTCGTTTTATTTTTTTGCAACTCATTGACGGGTTCGGGGTCCTCCGGGTGTTCATGCCATTCAAGTCGGTTTTCCAGATCCAGATCCAGCTTCAGATCCAGATCCTGCTTCTCTGCTGCCTCTGATCCTGATCCTTCGGCACCAGGGTTACGACTGCACATTGAGCAGCAGCTTCAGGTTGTGCGTGTCGAAGTCGTCGAGGAGATTCCGCTTCGAGCGGCCACCCGTCTGCATCATCTGGAACTTTGGCAGCGACATCGACACCGACGACGACAGCTTCTCCTCCGACCGCGTCCAGTGCTGCGGCGGCTTGGGCAGCGCCGTTGGAGCTGGTGCATCGAAGCACTTGCTACCCGCGAAATGCGTCAGTGCGGTGGGTATGAGTGGGTGCTGCTGCTGCTGCTGCATTTGCATCTGCTGTGGCGAGATCTTGCCACCCAGCGGCGGGCTCCTCCTCTGCTTGCGTGCCGATCCTCCAGCTGGCGAGAAGCCTCCACCCAGTATGGTGGCGGGTGACTGGCGCACTTGCATCGCTCCCTGTGGCGAACGTCCTCCTCCGGTCCGCCTATTGTTGTTGTTGTTGGCGAAAAAGAAGGCGCCACCTCCACCACCTCCGCCTGAAGCGGATCCCTGCTGCTGCGGCGAGTGACGCTGCTGCTGTCTGCGTTGGGCTCCGGTGGACTGGGACTGCGACTGCAGTGGCCGTTGCCTCTGGTTGGGCGGCGTGGCCAGGTTGGAGAGACCCAGGCTGGTGGGCGAGGTGCTCAGGAAGTGGGGGGAGTTGTTCTGGGTGAGATTTGTACTGCTGGCAATACTGTTGGAATGTGCAGTTACCAAGGGCGTTGCTGGTGCGGATGCGGACACGGGAAGGGGTGCGGCGGATGTCGGGGATGTTGGCGAGGGTGTTGATGAATTGGATGCGGAGGTCGCTGCTCCTGCGGCTCCCTTTTTCAATCGTATGGACTTGGTGGCCGATGCGGTTGTCATTCTGATGTTGTTCCTAACGCTATTGTGCGAGTATGTCATAGTAATTTCTTCGCTTGCCGATCTCGATCTCTCTCTCTCTCGCGCTTTCTGGATCACTGATCCTTCTCGTCTCTCCTCCTCTCTATCTATTAAAATTTCTGCTGTTTTGCCTTTTTTTTGTTTTTGGTTATTTCGCTAAATTAATGCTTAACGTTAAATATCACACGCACTTAAATCAATTCTTTATAAATCGAAACCAAACTCGATCGCTCTGCTGTTGTTGATTAGCTTCATCCACAACCGCTCTCCGTGCTTTTCTTCTTCTTTGGTTCTAATCGCTGATGCTGATGCTCCTCCTCCAAAAATTCAAAAATTAAATGAAATCGGCGAGCAAAAGGGCGACGACGGGCGGTTGAGCACGTAGCTGCGTCCACTGCTGCTTCTGCGGCGTCCGGTTGGCGTCGTTACTTCTCCGCTTCTTATGTACAGCTGCTGTTTTACTTTACTTTATATAGTTTAACTTGTAACGTTATGTATTGTTTATCAGTCTGTTGAATTATCTCGTTTACTCTGGGTTAAGCGCTATCCTTAGCTATAATTTCGCAAACTCTTCTTTTCGTTTCTCTGCTGATTTGACTGCTGATACTGCATTCCAAGCCGTGTTGATCCTATTTTTGTTTCGTTTGGAAGAAAATAAAGAGAAATCGAAGAAAACTATTGAGCAAAAGATGGCAGGCTTTTGTTTTGTTGTTGGGATAATAGAAGCAGGTAAAATAATAGCACTACAAGCAGGGTCTTTAACTTAAAAGGATGACTGATTGAGATTTATGACAATTCTGGCACTAATAATAATAGTTATATTAATTTAGATTATAGGGAAGAGCTCAAGGTAAAAACAAATAGAACAAAGTTTATAGATAGATCTTTGAACAATATTCTCAGGTTTTCTCATTATATTTTTTAATAATGTAAATTAAATACAATTTAAATTTCGTAATACTTGTTATAGGTCATAAAGAAGAGGTTAATGTAAAACAAACATCGATTTTAGTTTATAGGGAGATCTTTAAGTGATATTCTCATGTTTTAGCATTATATTCTTTGCAATAACTCCTAGTAATCATCGGAAAACTAATAGTTTATAGTTAAAATATGACTGGAGGAAAATTACATTAAAACTGATGAGTTTATAAAGATCGATTATAAAAAGCGGCATAATTTCTTTGTAAGTTGAAAAAAATGTATAATTCTTAAGTATTTAAATTATTCAAAGAATTAATTTCAATCATTTACAGAATAAGTTAATGGGGAAAGTTATAAAACAATTATCAATTAATATTATATATTGATATATTATGCTTTGTTCTGTATAGTTAATGAGAAACATGATTATAAATACATCATTGTAATAAAAAATAAACAAAGAAGCCTAATTTTTGTTCAAAAGAAATGTAAAAAACGGGACTTATAAAAACATCCCCTAAGATCTTTAGGCAAAGTAAAGAGCCCCTTCTATTATCTTGGCCGCTTCTGTAGGTACACATATTATGCATAATAAGGTAACCAGCAAGAGGAAATGTTAGGTTGTAACAATTCGATTTCCAGGTAGCAACAACCTGTAACGTAGTGCTAACAACGTAACGGCTGCATTATCTATCTGCTGTGTGTGTATGTGCCATTTACGTCAACAAAGGTATTTTGTATTCTGTTTTTTGTATTTGTTTGGCTATCCTCTCTCCCAAACACGTCTGGGGACGTCAGAGGGACGCACACACTCAGGCGCACAGCGAGAATACCTGAATTAATGAATCGACACATACAGACACAGGCAGAGCAGAGCAGCGATAACCAATACAATTGCGACTTACTTTTTCGCCGTAGACCTTCCCACACGAACGTGTATGTGTGTGTGTGTGTATGTCGCAGTTATCGATTGCTTGCAGCTGCGGGGTTTTCTCAGCCACTTTGATATACAGACTCCGTTTGTTTCGACAAACGTTATATACACAATTGGGGTTAAGTTTTGGGTTAAAAGTTGCCTTGATTTTGTTGATTCACTTTAAAATGTTGCGGAAATTGGATTTTGGTTTGCGTTTCCACGGATTTTTAGATGGGGTTATATGCGTATATGCTCTCGCTGGATGTGTATGTGTTCGTATTTGTGTTTGTGTGTATATGTATGTATTGTAAAATCACTTTCAAAATGGCGACGGGCTGGCTTCGTATTTATTTATATATAGATGTAATTCCGCTTAAAGCTTTCTCTTCACTTACAGACAAAGGCTCAAAAAAATCACACTTTCAACTGATTCTGATTTAGATTTTTGTTAAACTCTTATGTACACCACCGTCTATTGCGCAGCGTTTTCTGTTCTGTTGTTGTATTTCTCTGACGCTTATTAAAATGGTAAACTTTACACAAATATCTGGTTTATATCACTTAACTTAAGACATTTACAATATGCAATTACATATATATATTTTTGTAGCAGAAATTTTAATCAATAACTTTATCTTCTTCGCTTATTCTTATTCTTTGCGCATCGGTACGCTCTCCTCGAATTTTCCACCATGACTCACAATATCGTCGCTAGCTCGCCGTTTTTATGCGGACTAACTCAGGGCTGCACAAATTTTCAGCAAACTATCGATGTATCGATGTTGATACATCGATTGAGGCTAAGACGATTTTAGAAATATACTAAACTAGTATTTTTTATAATGATTTTAGAGGGTATTCCAAAAAGTAGCCAATATTTGTGATTTATTTTTAAAGAAAGTACTCCATAGAATGCTTTAAACTTTATAGAAGAGATTTTTTATTTTCACAATAATATTAAAAAAAAGTGGATCTATGGGCGCCGTGTGCAAGAAAAACACATTTAATATTTCAGATGGTGGATATTTTTGAATGTATGTAAAATAAGCAATATTTTAAATGGTCACACTGGAATAACCCTTACTTTCTATGTACTTTTATTGAACATTTTTAATTTGGTTTCGAGCAGATATTTATCTATAAGTTTTATACATACATATGTATATGTGACATACTGGCATGTAGAACAAACAATTAATTGAGTACATTTTAAGAGATAAATTATCGAAGTTTTTTTAGGGGATCCCATCCTCTAAATTTGTGCGAAATTAAATGATCAACAATAAATATATATAATTGGAATGAAATTAACCAGGTTTAGTTAATAATGAACAGCTTAAAATTTCATAGTATCTTAATTATCCAAGCTATTCGGGTGTTACCAACAAGTAGTTATTTACAATGTAAATTACCTGTAAAACGAATTAAAACCACATATTCAATAAAGTTTTGTATAAAACATGGAAAATTGGATTGTCAAAACTGAAGTGTGGTTGCTTGCTACCTGATATCGATTGCTTCCATACCTTCCTTGGATTTAAAAGTCGCAGGTGCGCGGCATATTTAAAAACATATTTGGGACGGGTCATAAAACCACAGATGCTTTGTTGATTTTCCATAATCCGTTCGAAAATAAATTTGGCTTAAGTCCGTTTGTTTTCAGATTTTGACAACAAATACCAGCCTCGACGCGAGTATTAAATGTCGACAAATTTGAATTACACATTGATAAAATATAATTTAATTTAAATAAAATAAAATAGTATATATTTATGTACATTTAATGAATAAGTACTTAAATTTTAAATATACTTCAATAAATTAGAAATAGAAAGCGCTAAAACTCCAAAACTGATTGGGTATTGGGTGGCTGGCGATCTCCCCGTTAAAGCAAGAGCTTGCCAATCTGTTGGCTAAAGGAGCTGCAATGTTCGTCTAATTGACACTCTGGCAACCAAGAAAATCGTTCTTATAACGTAAAGATTTTGGAAAAGATATCTAAGGTATATACTGATGAGTAGAATTTGTACATTTTTAAACTAAGACTTGTAAAAGTCAAACAAAAATACCTCTTAACAAGGTGAGATACAAAGGGCGATCCAAAAATGTCTGATATCTAATTCTCTGAACATAACATAAACGTAACAATAACCAAAAATAAATTACAAATAACTAAACTAGTTTTAACTAGTAATATCTTAGTGTAGGACGAACTAGGGAATTTTCCTTATTTAGTTCCTTATTTAGTTCCTTATTTACCTAATGTAATAGCTTTTAATTGGTATACTCGTATCGCATTTTACGCTGCCTGTACGCTGATATTCAAATCTGCATGTATGTATATATTATTATATGTATATGCAAACATTTGGCTCTTCTTTGCTCCTAGTTCTTCATATTCTTTTACTATAGCATAGCATACAACAATGTGCTCCACCATAGCCGAAATTCGATGGTGAATAAATTTTGTATTAGCTACCGCTCTTGTGTGTTTTTGCTTTTATTCTCTGGTATTCCGTCAGCTCTCAATCCAAATGTTGCTTAACTAGAAATTTTATTATAATTTTTCCATTCAGCTATACTTGATTTTTGTATGTCAAAAAACATAAATAACAGCAAGCGATTTTATTAATTTGACACTAAATTAATTGAACCCTAAATTTAAATTTTGCCACCGGTCAAATTAGTGCTGAGAGTTGGACATCATCGATAAATAAAGAAGAAAATAAATAAAAAATAATCGAGTACTATCGTAAGAAATGAAGAAATTCACCAAATTATTTTAAACACAACTTAAGGAAAAATGTTCCATCTAGCTTAGAATGTAGAATTGGAAAATTCAACCCTAGTAATAAGGCAACCTTATAAGGACATTCATCTTTCTGAAAGATTGAGGGAGCCATTCGGAAAACTCACCTCGTTCTTTTGATGTGAAAATATCGATGGTGAAAAATTACATCAATGTATCGCTTTTCTACAAAATATCGATAGCGACATCGATGTTTTTGCAGCCTCTAACCACACACTGTCGCCATTATCGATTTGTGGCAGGGAAAAAATATAGAATTAAAAAATCGCGTTTCAGCGTTAGGCAGACAAACGCGGCGTTAAATTGTGTAGAGCTCGTGGCATAAGTTCCAGCAGTCGTGTACCGTTCGATTTGTCGCGGGGCTCGAGTAGAAGAATTTTTCCCTTGGAATTATTCTCAATCAATCAATACCCCTCTCTCTGGCTCGCTCGCTCTGCCCGTGTGTCTCTCTGTGCCTGCGTGTCTGTGTTTGTGTCCCCCTTCGATTGTGTGTGTGTGTGCTTGTCGGTGTGGTCCGCTCCTTGGGTGCATAATTAAATTAATCAAGTAAATAAAAGCCAACGTGCGGGAGCAGGAACAACAACAACAACAGCTTCATCATGACCATGGCAGGGCAAACGATCAACGACAGGCTGCTGGCTGCCCGTCACAGCCTTGCGGGCCAAGGACTCGCCAAGTCCGTTTGCAAGGCCACCACGGAGGAATGCATTGGCCCAAAGAAGAAGCACTTGGACTGTGAGTGGCCCTCTCTTGCTCTCTTGCTTTCTTGCTTTCAGAGTCTCTCTCCCGTTGCGTAAAATCACCGTTACATTTCCTAGTTACCACACAGTGAGAAAAAAAAACACTGATTTGGCAGCCCTATTAAAGTGATAAGAGATGTAAATGGCTGTAACTCGAGCTACTAATCTTGTTTTCGTGTTCTAAAGCCATTTGATTTTAAACACATCATTTACGCCAATTACACAGGGTTTACAAATTGAAACTTGGACTACGTTGGTTTTTTTTGTTTAGAGCTAATATATTCTATAACAAGCTTAGATTCATTTTCTGTAACAACAGCTACAGTAGAGGTCAAGTTAAAATTCCTTAGGATAGAAGAAAAAGTGTAATATGAGGGTGATAGAAATCCTGAGATTCATTTTTATTTGTTTGTAGTTTCGTTTTTGTTTATTTTCTCTCAGTGCTCCCGCGATTACAACAGTTACTCGCTGCAAAAGTCAAACAAAACCCATTCAGTTACAACCAGTTTGCGTCTCCTTCCTCCAGCCACTCCATCCTCACACATATATTTTTGTTTTTGTGTGATAATCACAAAGTTTTCTGAAAACGAACACGCTGATTGCGGTCCACAGAGCTCCGTGAAAACACGACCCGCCACCCCCAAGTGCACCTGTGCCTCAGCTGCTGGTGTTTGTGGACTCCGTTTGTCATTGATTGCTCTTCCCCTCCCTCGCTCTGTCGCTCTCACTCTCTCTAGAGCTCTCTTTCTAATGTTACGTCACTTTCCCACGGCTGCACGTGTAGGTGTGTGTAGTTGTGGTTGTAGGACATTTAAATGGCTTGAAACGCCTACGAAAGCGCCCGAGCGTTGTTGCGGTGTCATTGTTTGCTAAATTTATGCGCAAGCTTTTCCCCTAACTCGCCGGATTTGCTTAAGCCTTTACATTTCGCAAAAAATTCTAATGAGACCCTATATCTTGATTATATTCCTGTTGGAATCTGGTTTTTTGACTAGTTCTATGCGCGTGGTGACCTGGTTTCCTGGTTTTTTATTTTATCTTTATTTTTTTTGCTGGTTTTGCAAAACTCTTCTGGGATGACTCATCAGTTCGATGGGAATAAAAGAGGGCGACAAGAACAACTAACCCTACGGGGCTTTACTTGCCACATAAACATTGTATTCCATTTGCCGCAAAAAGCGACTTGACAGCGAATTGGGAGTGTGTCAACGATTGGAAATAAATGAGTTTCAATTGTGGGCAATCAGAATATGTAAGCTTCATGTCTGTTCTTATAAAATCTGATTGGAATCCATAAATGTATGACTTTGAATTTACAAAATTCAAATTTTTCTTTTAAAATATATCTGAAATATATGAACCTATTATTGGCTAGATGATTAATATACAAACAAATATAAGATACCAAGAATAACCCTTCCCTAGTCTTAACTTTCCACTAATCAATACATGCTAAGCACTGCCTCGGATTAAACCTGATCTCAAGAACAAATTTAAAGGCCCACAACAGGTAGAATCTCCCAGCTTGAATGTGTTTGTTTTACCTCTTTCTCTATTTTCCTTTCTTAACGACTTTCGTTCGACTTTAAAATAAAACGAGTTGTGATTTCACGGAACCAACAAAATAAAGAGAGATGGAAACCTAAAGAGCAGTGTTCATTTCAGCCATCAACAAAAGTAGGCAATAATTCTTAAATTAGGTAGGAATAGGCCCGATAAAAATTAGCTTAGGTACTTTAGCTACGTTTTCAGTTACATCTCTCTTCTCGTTATTTTGAAAGCTAATCAGACTACTTTACAATATTAAATGTATAATTATACTATAAAGAGTAATACTACTATTTTATTTCTATTGAATGTTCAGTGAAATATGTATAATGTGGCTCAGCCTTTTTAATTAAAAATCCCATATACATCTTTACAATGGCAGCTTTGTTATTAGAGATGGATCACTGTGTTCGTGTGTACTTCACCAGCTCGCTTACAAGGGCCAATCAATATTCACATTTACTGTTTATTGAAAATTGTACCCTTACCGCATGAATCACTGGCCTGTCTGCTTTCTTCCAATGGGCAAACATCTGGCCCGGCCTGTGCAACGCCCCTCGATTTATGTACATATTTTGTTCTGCGACAGATACTCGCCAAGTGAAATTGGAATAGCTTCCAACAGAGCCTCATGATAAAGACCACAATGCGCTTATCATAACTTTATTTTCCGTCTCAAATGTTTCGTCTTGGCTCGATTTGTGCATCGAGTTTCAATGTTTCATAGCAAAGTCGAAGATAAGCAAACAAGCAAAAGTCGCGAACGATAAGGACAAACAACAAGATGATTAAATTTATGGAATTTTGCATTCACACTAGAAGTCAAGTGAATGGAACAAATATAGTAACCTACTGAATGGATTAATTTTCTTTGTGTTTAGTTAGTAATTATGGTTATAAGTATATAGGTTTAGAGTTATAATTAAATGTTTAAATATCTTATTATACTAAGAACTCGATGAGGTAATCAATTAGGCACAGAAAGTAACTCCATATATTATTTAAATATTTACTACACTTCACACCCGACTACGTCCGCTTTAGAGGAACTTAAACACCTTTAAGCCTAACGAAAACTGCGATTTTACTTTGTTATTATTTTAATATAGCTTGTATAAAGTGATATTGATTTTCAAACAATATTCTCCTTCAGATTTGGTGCACTGCACAAATGAGCCGAATGTATCGATACCCCATCTGGCCAATTTACTTATCGAGCGTTCCCAGAACGCCAACTGGGTGGTCGTCTACAAGTCGCTGATAACCACACATCATCTGATGGCATATGGCAATGAGGTTTGTATGCGTATCTTTATCTGTATCTGTAACTGGTGTTGCGTGTGTAGCTTAGGGGCGTATTATATATTATATTTATATTTTTGTTAAAGTTCTGGTCGCCTCTTTGCTTTCATTGAGGCTATCGTAATGAGGTAATCTATTTAGTTTCATTGCATTTTATTTATGGAATGTGTGGACAGTGTCCGTAGAAAAGGTCACGTACATAACGAGAATCATCTTTCTATTTGTTTTCTTCTTTCATGTCCAATGATTACTTGCGCTTATACATATGTATATTCCCTCTTACACAGAGCTTATCGTCTTTTGTTTTTTCCTCTGCTTTTATTTGCTCAGTCCAATCTTTTGGGAATATTTATTTGCGAAGGCATTTACAAAGCTTCCTCTGGCCGAAGGCATGAATGAAATTAAATTTATTTGGCTGAGCATATAGTATTTATTATAATTTATTTACATAAGATAGGAGATGATGGCCGAAAGAAGGGAATTCTCCACATAATCAAAGTACTTTTGTTCATTTTAAAAAACGATGGTTTCTAATCTTATTTTCATAATTCATATTTTGCTCTCTTTTAGTTTCTTAGCTAATATATTTTATTAAAAATTTTAAGTTTATAGTATTTTATAACGTTAGTATATAAGACGTAATTTTAAATGTAAAATGTATTGTTTTTATAGTGACATGTATCATAATTTAAAGCAGTGGTGCCCTACACATAGACTCGCGAGTCTGCAAGTTGCGCTGCTTGAGCTCTGCTCACACCGACAGTGTAACCGTTCGTATGCTGTCGGCAAAGACTGTACGGTCTTACTCAAACAAATGCTAGTTTAACGTGTCAATGTATGCGTGTGGGCAGCACTGATTTAAAGGTTTGAATTAGCATGCAGGCACTAGGATAAAAATGTTAAAATAACTCTTGTTCATATATTTTCTGATTCTTACAGCGTTTCATGCAATATCTGGCCTCAAGCAATTCTACATTCAATCTCAGCTCCTTTCTGGACAAAGGAACTGTGCAAGGTATACAAACATCGTCCTATTAACCTTCCCTATAACATGTTTTCATATGCCCTTTAAAGATTTGATCGACTTGTACCAGTTTAAAAATTATAAACTAATGCTTACCTTCTGTTCATTCTCATTCTCTCCTTTTTACTCATGTGATTGCTGCGCAAACGTTTGGCTTGTTCATTTGTACCTTCTTATTCGATTAACAATAATTTCTAATCAAAAATTAATAATACCGAAATGCGTCGCTTACTGACCCTACATACACTTCATACACACACACAACAAACATCCTGCTGGCTAACAAAACAACAACTTGAAAAATGCAATTATCCAATCTAAATATTCCAAATCGAACAATGTAAACCTTATACAGATGGTGGCATGGGCGTTCCGGGTGGCAGAATGGGTGAGTATAATGCAGAAGCTACTACTGGCAATCGGCTATAACTTCCTTTCGTATCGGGCTGTAGATGTTGTAAACCTTTCTGGCTGTAACTAAAATTTGTTTTTAGCTAAAAATCAATATCCAAAATTGACTAACTATGAAATTATCGTTTTAAGTTTACCATTTGGCGTTGCCTGAATTGTGTGTTCTCAATTTCTAGAGAGAATTTTGCCTAATATCAATATCAATCAACAGGTTACGATATGTCGCCCTTTATACGCCGCTACGCCAAGTATTTGAATGAGAAGTCGCTCTCCTATCGAGCCATGGCCTTTGACTTTTGCAAAGTCAAGCGAGGGTAACTAATGCCACATCTTTTATGTTACACATATATTTCGATACTAATTGATTATTATTTTATTTATATTTCAGCAAAGAGGAGGGCTCGCTTCGCAGCATGAACGCGGACAAACTTCTGAAGACTTTGCCAGTTTTGCAGGCACAATTGGATGCACTTCTGGAGTTTGACTGCCAGTCCAATGACTTGTCCAATGGCATGTTTATCCCTCTGACATCGAACCTCATATACAAATACTAACAAGATCCTTTTTGTAGGCGTCATCAACATGAGCTTTATGCTCCTGTTTCGCGATCTCATACGTCTGTTCGCTTGCTACAATGATGGCATCATCAATTTGCTTGAGAAATACTTTGACATGAACAAGAAGCAGGCACGCGATGCCTTGGATCTCTACAAGAAGTTCTTGGTGCGCATGGATCGTGTGGGGGAGTTCTTAAAGGTGGCCGAGGTGAGTCAACTTAACTATTGATAATTTATCGTTACTTAAATACTTTTTGTATTTATTTTTTATCTTAAAGAATGTGGGCATTGACAAGGGAGACATTCCCGATTTGACCAAGGCGCCCAGCTCTCTGCTGGATGCCCTGGAGCAGCACTTGGCCACGCTGGAGGGTCGCAAGGTGTCCGCCGCCAATACACCCACGCAGTCCTCGAGGTTTGTTGATCTGGTCTAAACGAATTCTTTTTAGAACTAGATTCAGTGTGTTATTTTTGAGCTTCTTATTAGTTTCCATCTTTAATTTCCCTTTTCGTATTATTAATTTGAGATTAACAAGATATAGCTCAATTTTTTAAAGTTATTTCAAACATTTAATAGTCTAGGGAGCAATAGAAATCACTATGGTTTTAAAACCATTAAGAAGGTGTCTAAATTGATGCAATAATATGGATGAGGTACCAAAGTCTGAGTACATTTTTACCACTAAATAACTAAATGACTATAAATATCGGCAGCTGGAAAAAGCTGTACAAACTGCACTTCCGATATATTTATTAATTTAGCGACTCCGAGATCGCTGAAAATATTGCCTGAATGACTGAAAAGTCAGTGTGGCTTTCTTTTTTTACTGAGCTTGGCATGGCCACACTTTTTCAGAGTCAAAGCTAAGTTATGATTACACTTTTGATAGCAAAGTTTAGTAAAAAATTATATTTATTTAAAGTTCATAACATTTATTGTGCAGAATAATTTCAGCGATGGCGTATACCAAGTGTAAATGTTTATTTCGATCGTATTAGTTATATACGTACGACAAAGGGTAAAGCATGCCCCGTTAAGAAGTTCGAATAAGCAATGAACCATTAAAAGATACAGAAACTCTCTTTTCTTACTTTTAATTGGCAGTTTTCTCATTTCTTTAAAAATGCAGAGAACCTTTCTAATTAGCTGTTTAAAAATTTATTTGCTGACTTTTTTGGGTCGTGCCATATCCTCTAAATATATAGGTTATATATTTATAAATTTAGTCGTATAGGAAATATAAAACATGTAACATTTTGTAGCATAGTATTGGACATCCTTATACGGATAAAAAAAACTGTAGGCATTTTAAATGAGAATAACTTTAGGTTTATTTCATTTTGAAGTTTTGTTCAAGGTTTTAAAAGATAATCAATCGCTTAGGTTTTTTCTGAGGAACTTATAAGTTAATCAATTATTTAATTTGGTATTTAAGTTTCTTATTTGTAGCCATTAAAATTAATTTATTTATTTTTAAGCTTTTCTGTTATTTATTGACTTATTCTTTTTTATTTCTATAATTTCTTTTATTTCATGTTTGATTTCGTTTGTAACTTATGCCCGGTGCCTTGGCAATCTGTAGCAATCAACGCAATGTTAAATCCGCTGTCACTGCACTCTCTTCTACTAGCTCGGCCTTCGGAACTGCGGCTGCTTCCACCAAATTCGATACCACCAATGGCATCGACGAGCAGCTCAAGGCCCAGGTGTTGGCGGAGGAGGAAGCTGCCATGAACCAGTACAAGGTGAGTCCATGATAAGTTCCTTGGATGTCTGCGAGTGCGGTGTTTAATCGATTTCTCTGCCCGTTCCCTACGCCTAGTCCAAGGTATCGTCGCCCACTAGCAGCGGAGCTGGTGGCGCTAGCGCTGCACTAACAAATCCATTTCTATCGTCGCCGCCAGCCGCACAGGCTGGCCAGCCGATAGTTGATCTGTTCGGTGCCGCGTCGGCGCAGCCCGCTGCTGCTGCAGCAGCGAACCAGGCGCAGGCCACCACCAAGGCCTCCGACGACCTGCTGCAGTTGGGCAATCCGTTCGCCGATATGTTCGAGGCCAGCGCCGGCGGCGCTGCAGGAGCCACAGGTGCTGCACTCAATGCCAATAATTTGTGGATGCATAATAATGGTAGCATGTTATAATTTCCTTATCATTTCTACCTAAGTTTAGAACTAGCGTTTATGATTTCACCTTGCGCCTTATTTTGTGCTGTACATAAATGTAAGAAAAGAATCGGTGTGTAAGTGTAGTGATCTTACCTGTTTGTATTACGTAATCCGTAAGGGCCAGAAGCCAAGAGGAGCGAACACCTTTCGGGCACCACCCTCTGTCGTCTGCCTCTCTGTCTCTCTCTCTCTATCTATCTCACTCCGGCCTAGCCGTCTTTTTTGCACACACCATTATCCATTATATACTGTAATCATAAACGATATATTTTTATTCTATTCTTGATTCCTTGATTATTTTTGTGTAAGTTTTGATTTCTTTTTGAATTCTTGTCTAATGTATTGTTACTCTTTATTTTTTTCATCACTGTTTTTTTCCAAACCCGACAACGAACCTCCAACAACAACGGTAACGATAACCAAAACCAAAACAAATTGCTAAACCATCGCCCACACAAAACCAAAACTCCACAAACAAAAAACAAAAACCAACAAAATATTCGATATAAAACCAAACAAAACATAGGTTTCAATGGCGCTTCAGTTTCCTCCGCTGCTGCTACAAACGCATTCGTTTCCGATAGTAATTTCTCATCCGTTTTTGGTAATACGGAACCGGCAGGTAAGTCCCTCAACGGCCAACAGTCTCCATTCATTCCTAACTGCAAGCTATGATTTTTAAAACAAGCAAGTTATTTCCAATATTAAAATGCAGTCACTAACTCTTACGTTTATGTTCTTGACTAACTATTAAATTGAGTGCAAATCGGAGCGGTTTCCTTTTGTTTACTAAGTTGTAACTAAACCTTTAACTAAGCTAAACTATATATCTAATTTTGGTGTGTATGCGGGTCTAATATTTTAGCATGTTTATTGTTAAGCCTGATTTTAAATTAATTTAATTTGAAAGCCACGTCAGAGCCAGGCTAGCTGTGGGGTCCTTTCGCTATTGTTTTGATGATCAGAGTACGTGTTTGTGTTTATCTCGTTCCCTCAATGTTAGTTTTGCACTAAGATTGGATTTAATTTGATTTATTTTGATTATTTCCCGTAAATGTTTGCGTTGACTTTCACACAGCGTCGATGTCGTTGCCCAATCCATTTTTCGATGACGCATCGTTGCCCCAAGCCCAAAGCCAAGTCGCTGCTGCACCTGTTGCCATGCCGTTTGGCCAAAATATCAATTTCATGGATCAGCAGACGGCGTTACACATGCAACAGCAGCATCAACAGCAGCAGCAGCAAGTATTTCACCTTCAGCAACAGCAGCAACAGCAGCAGCAGCAATATTGGGAGCAGCAGCAGCAGCAGCAGCTAGCGACGACGGCAGCTGCTCAGTTTCCCCCAGGTGAATCTTTGCCGCTGCTCCACAACGAACACCAACTAAATAGCATCTTCTTCTGTGCTCGTGCTTTGTTTCTGTACAAAGCTTGTCCAGTCACTGGCTTGTAGTGCTGCAGCGGGCACAGCGTTTTCTCCTCCGAGCTTTGTCCTCATCCACACCGAAAAAGAACACGCTTTGCCCACTCGTCCGTTGTCTGCTCGTGTCCTGTAAATGATTTCCAAGTTGTCCTGTCATTAGCCAAAAACTGCGTTGATATTCTGCTCGTGTTTTGCTTCAATTTTAGTTTATCGGAGGTGCTTCAAAAATCATTAGGGTTTTTAGAACCCCTTAAGAAGGTGTTCAACATTATGTCACAAATTGTAAATCGTACAAAAATAAATTTAAAGCAGTAATGCCCTACAGATAGACTCGAGTCTGCAAGTTTCGCTGCCAGAGCTCTGCTCACACAGTTTAAGCGTTCGTATGCTGTCGGCAAAGGCAGCACGGTCTTACTTAGATGAATGTTTGACTAACGTGTCATGCGTGTGGGCACTACTGTTTCAGATACGTTTTTAAAAAGTTTAAAGAACCCTAGTGACTTATGGAGCACCTTTATATATATGATCTTTGCTTTTCCTGGGAACTTTGTGTTTTAAAATTATTTAAATATTAATTTGGTTCTTGGTATGTGTGGTATTTGTGTGAATACAATCTAACTCCTACTAACTGTTTAGTTTTTTTTGGATATTATAAGCTTTTATTTGATTTGTTTTGTGTGTTGAAAGAAGTGAGATTAATTATAAAATAATCAAATATCCTAACCGAATGTTACCTCAGGAATACTAAAAAAATAAGCGAAAATTCCATTAACATTTACACATTTCGTGTTGAGTTGCTTTTGTATATAATCCTATCATATATTTATCATGTGCTCGTAGCTAACATCCTAATATATATATTAATCCAATACCAAAGAAATCATTAGAAAACAATCCCAAAATATTGATATATAAATAAGTACAATGCAAATTCATGTTATTTATTTTGTAAATGTTATTTTTTCTCTTTTTCTCTCTCTTATGTTCTTATGTACTCTGAACGTAAAAAAAAAAACAAAAAAATATCAATATAAAAACTAAAAAACAACCTCACATTGTCTCATGTTAATGTTGGTGGCACAAATCCATATATTCGAACATTTTACAATTTCTATAAAACGCTAAAAAATATTTGTGTGTTTTATAATTACGCTGGCAAAATGAAAATAAACAAAAATAAAACCAAAATCCATAAAATTTCGACGGCAAACAAACTCAACTCAACGCTAACTCGACAAAACCATCAAAATACAAAAAAAAAAACCCTGGGCTTCATCGGCTTCATTGTTAACGCATATATCTCTGTACACATCCATATATCCAATGTGTTTGTCTCTGTGTATAAATGTCTGCTAAACAAATACGGTGCACTTTGGCTATGGCTGTCCTCCACAAAAAAAAAACCACCTCGAAACCACATCGTAATGTGAACAAAAAGGCTTCGATGCCTTGGGCGATGTCCTCAAGCCGGCCTCTGCCAGCAGCAACAGCAACAACAGCAATCAAATGAACGTTGTCGCCACAGGTTACGCCGGCAATAGCAGTTCGATCCTTGCGCTCCAGCAGCAGAATCACCACCAGCAGCACCACCAGCAGTACCTGCTCCAGGGCCAGAACCAGAACCAGCACCAGCAGCAGCAGCAGCATCAGGAACAGCAGGCCCCAGCACTGGGCACTGGGAAGATAATAACCGGCGACTTGGATAGCTCGCTAATGTCCCTAGTCGATAACTTAAATATAAATAAAACGGCAAGTGCAAAGTGAGTAGATCGAGATCGAAACGAAACGATAGTTGTATGTGCGTGCGTTCGAAAGTGAAGCCAAGAACTGAACAAGAACATCAGTCCCATTGTCACGTCTATCTCTATATCTCTCTTCATCCGTTCCGAGCACTCCGAAGAACGATCCATGGGATTCTTCAATCAAAGATCAATTTGATTAGGCATATTCCGCATAACCCTGACGATCCCTGAATCCTTCTGCCATTTAAACCCGGTCCAAGTCCATGACCCCCATCCATGTCCATATTCATGCTCCATGTGTGTGTACATAAAGTCCATCCAATGAAAATAGCTCGAAATCACGCAGAGAAATTCTGTTTTTAGATAGCAAAACAAATCCGCCAAAATTCAAATGCCGTGTTCATTGATTTCGTCTATATATCATTACTCTCTTACCCCATTATTCTCATAGACCCGTGCAATGGAATTCACCTAAAAATACAGCGAAACCAGGTGCTAATTGGACACCCCAACCAATGGCGGCTACTACTGGTGCTGGCTATCGTCCAATGGTGAGTTTTGCCTACTCTAACTCTACTCTCTACTGTCTACCGAACTACTCTACTCAAAAAATAAAACTGAAACAACTCGAATCCGTTAAGAATGCCAGTCACAAATCTCTGAAAGACTCGATTCAACTGCTCCGCGTTGCCTCGAATTTAACCTGAAAGATATATACATACGTATAATTCGAAACACACAGAAAGAAATCACTAGAATGTCGAATGCCGAAGCGAATATATATATAACTCAATGCCAGAAAAAGAATCTAAACTAATTTTGAAGTTATGTAAATGCCTTGTTTTTCCTTTTCATTTTATTTACCAACTTGGTGTCACCTCTCACACTCTAGGCCACAACACGTCGTCGTCGTCATGTACAAATCCAACCACACACAGTTTTTACCTTTTATATTTCCTTATCCAAATTAATGTTTATTTATAAATTGCACAAACAAATAATATCGATTTACAACTTGAGCTACTTGGTTCCCTTGATTTACAGCATAATCTTCAACTGTATGCAATTTTTTTTGAGCTTGCCTAAGACTTTCTTAACTTGGATTGGAACTACATACATAAGTTATCATGTTTTCGTTTCCGTTCATTAATTAAGCCTTTTTTTAAATTTCTAAATGTTGTCTCACATTGCTAATTATACAATTTGTGAATTTGGAAAAAAAAAAGACGCAGAGAATCAAAGTGTGAAATCCAAGTTATGGCGGGTTGTAAGTTTTGTCTTTTTTCCCCACACACACTACACCCACAGTATCACTAGCACTAGGACTAACTTTTGTGGCACACCTCGGCGGGCAGACACACAAAAAAACAAAAAACAGAAACAGCGACAAATCACATGTACTTGCATTCAATATTTCCTGATTTCATTATTATTTCCGTTATTATTTTGCATTTTAACCGAGTATATTATATATATATATGAACTATCACTTACTTTCTTTTCTTTATTTTATGTTTGCTTTATATCTCAACTATCCCAACGCATACCGCAAAATCGTAACCGAAAATCCGTAATCAAAATCGAATCGAATTATAAATCGAATTGAATTGAATCACAACTACCAAAAATATATATTGAACAACGACAAACGAATCCACCTATGACCGCTCACGATGCGCCTGTGTTAATGCTGTCTCTGTGTGTGTGTATGTGTGTTTGTGATATATATATATATATATATCAATATATATTCTATCAATATACCAATATCAATACCAATACCAATATATATCAATATGCAAAACGTAGGCACATGGCATGACCGTAAGTCCTGCGCCAATCACAATCAATCATCCGTATATACAAGCTAGTTATCCTGTAATGCCAAATTATATGCAGGTAAGATGATGCTAAAAAGCCAACGAAATCCAAAAACAAAACAAAAACAATACAAATTAAAAAGAAAACTAATGAAAACAGAATGAAGAGTTACCCGAAATAAATACCATTTTGATTTTGATCTCAGTTGCCGTTCTTTAAACCTCACAAAAAAACCGACATTTTCGTTTCCGTTCTGTGATATATCCTTTACGTTCTATTCTATCCTATGTTTACTTTATGATTTTGAATCGAAATCTATCATCTATCCAGCACTACTTATATAACGTATAATTGCGACATGTATACGCCGGTTGACTTCTTCTCCCAAGAAAAAAAAACTTCGAAGGCAACCGACCTCTACTTTGGTTTTGGTTTCCAGCCAGCCGCGACTTCCTCCTCCTCTCTGATTCTCGTCTCTGAACTCTAAATTGCATTATTATGTGGCACTGTTTTTTGAGTTCCCTAAATGTGTTTTTGTATTATTTTGTAGACCACTCTCACCACTAACTTCCTTCCGTATGACTAGCAACTAATTTCCAAGCTCACGGCGGCCCCCCTCTCTCTCTCTGCGACAACTATTTTTCCCAACCACCAATGATTTTTTGTAGCATTTTTGAGTCTGTCCATAGCAGTTAATAAAAAGTATTGACCTTCTTCCAGTGCATGAAACTGAGCTGAACATTTGAGAGTGAGAACGGTGGCTAATGCGAATTTCCATGACTCTTGTAGGGAATGCCGGTGATGGGGCAGCCAACTATGATGGGGCAGCAGGCAGCAGCCCCTTTGACTGGGGTGCAACCGACGATGATGGCGGCGCCGCACAGTAATGCGACATCCGGCGGCATCATGCAGCCGATGCAGGCGACGCAGAACGGTGGCAACAAGGGTGTCGGCGTTCCACTCGATCCATTTGGTGCGTTATAAGCGGTCCCGCAGCCAGCAGCAGCTCATACGTACAACCAACACACACACACACACCCACTCACTACTACTACTCACTCACACCAAGGGCTCTGACCTCATAGACGACAGCAAACATTAAACCCTGCACACACAAGCGTAATTAAATATTAAATCGAAAGCGAAACCAATTAAAGTTTATATATATATAAATATATATATATTTGCAAAGGAAATTAAGAAGTTTGGAGAAAAAGAAGCATATATAAAAGATTCCACGGAAATAGCACACAAAAAACGGAAACAGATAAGAAAATTATATTAAAATGTTGAACATTGAGCAAGAAACACTAAAACAAATGCTATATACATACACACATATATATACACATATATATATATATTTATATTATTACTATTTAAATGAAAAACAAATAAGTTTGACTATTTATATGTATACACCAATTTATATACTATATATATATATGCTAAAACGAAGGAAGCGAAAACGAAACAATTTCCGTAAATAGCTAAAGGAAAAAGTAGCCTATGTGAAATATACCTATGAACTCTATTAATAAGTCTCTACGAAACCTGTAGTTGTGTCCTACGCCAATCACTAAACACACTAAACGTTGAATTATATCTAGTGGAACTATGTGTGTCTCAAATCAGAAGATGGATTGATTCAGAACTCAGTCCAAGTGCTTGCGCGCAGCCTAACGTAATCGTTTGCAATATTTTAATCCGTCTACAAAAGTCGATGTTCTTTTTTGTTATCTAATTGGCCTAATTGGCTAATATGTACGTATGTTTTAAACTGTTATAAGCCAATTATAATTTGTTAAAGAATGGAAATTATTTGTAAATGCATTCCAACCTAGCTTCAATTTTGTCCAAATTTAATTTGTGAGAAACAAAACGGAAAACATTGGTAATTATTAAGTATTATTTAACGAAAGTTTCAAGCTGTATCGATGTGTTGATGATATATTTAAATATGTAGAGAGCCACAACGTTTATTTAATATGTGTTATACTCTAGAGCGTACGTTGTATTAGACATTTATTTAATTGCCGAGCATCCTGGGCACGACATCATCGGATACGTATGTAGTTCATTTCGAAATTGTGTATATACAGCATAAGGGGTGCGTGTAGGGGAGACTTCCTACAGTCCGGCACGCTGAACTATGTTTAAATAAAATTTACATGATATATATTATTTGTATGATTTGTATTTTCTGTTCTTTCTTATTATTTTTATTTATTTCCGTGCGGCACTGGAATGTGAATGCCAAACCTATTGAATCACTTCCAGCTCTTTTATCAACTCCAACCCACCACTCCCTTCAAAGTATTCCCTCTTTTAACTATCGATCCTTGATCCTTGATCGCCAGATCATTATTTCCCTTGAATATGTCGTCTCCCCGGCGTTGAATTTAATCACAGAAGCAGCAAAGTATGCTATATTTTTGCACAACTCACAATGCAATTTCATTGCTCACAAAAGTAGGTAATATTTTCACGAAGAATACGAATACAGAATATAAGAAGGTTGACCAGGACCTGCGATCTCTGATCTCCTATTTAGTATTGGCTGGCTAGGTGGGTCAACTCTCGCAGGCAAAAGGGCAAAATGCAATAAAGAAAAAAACGTTAGAAGCAAACAATCATGTATGGAATTTTCATCAAAGCTATAGCTAATGTAAACGTAAAAGCCACACACAACCAACAAACCAACCAACCCCTCAAAAATCAATGTACATTTAGCAAAATTATACACACATAAAGAAAATGACAAAAAAAAATGTTTTATGACAATATTTATACGCTGGTGTTTGAGCTAAAACTATACTCATACTTAGGTCTAACTAAGATAAACTACAATTACTGTCTACACGAAGCATATGTGCGTCTGGAACTTGCAGATCTAAATCTACATCGTATTATTAGCTGCGCCACTTGTTGATGTTTCGATTAAAGTTTAGAATGCGATTTTAAAGATACTAAAACGACAGTGAGCTACATTTTGGTCATCAATTTGCCATGGGATACGCTTAGAGGGTTGGCTTACCAAATCGAAATGTATCTTGTAGATAACCATAGATCGATCGTGCAATAGAGATTATCTACAACTAAGAGCTATTTACGTTTGAACTTAAATGTTGCTGTGTTTCTATCATTTTCCGCTTTACCTCTACAAAAATATTAATAAATGAATAAAAACAAACCCCTATTGAAACGAGTAAGAAGAAAAATTAAGTATTTTTGTCACGATAAATTCTTCAAATTCAATTCGATCCAACCTCATGGAAATGCAAAGTATTTTGGGTATGTAAGTGCACACATTAATCATCAGTTACAAATTAGGAGTAAAGTATATTGTGTATTATAATATTATGTTGAAAACAAGCCCAACTCCAAAACAAAATAAAAAGAAATGTTAGTGCAAAATAAATGTGTAAAATAAATATTTATCCTTGATGTTTTACTTAATATCTCTCTCTTAGGGATGTATATTGAAAGGAGGAATCTGATCACATATATCTTTTTACTTATTACATTTAAAACAGCTCTAAGATTAAATTATCTTCCCTTTAAATACCGATACAATATCGAAATATCTATATTTTCCCGAGTCGGCGTCTGAGATACTGTCAGACATTCAGTGGCTATATTCGATATAATCACAAATCTCAATCCGCTCAAGCAACTCTCAAGTTACAAGTAGCCAAAAACTGTTGAAGATATAAAGATACATAACACACACTCAACATGCCGCCATGTGCTCTGCGCCAAAGGGGTATGGCCTTCATACCGCGTCGGGATAAGAACCGGGAGAGAGATGTCCTGGCTCCGAAGCCGGTGCATCCGCGCCCGCTGCGCTTTCACGGGTTCTTCGGCATGTCCTATGTCAACCAGCACGTGATGGTGGATGAGCGCTGGACGCCCAATTCCCTGACCGAGCAGTTCAAGGGAATGTCCGACTTGTTGAGTGAGTTACCTGTCCCTTTGGGTTACATAAAGATCTAGTAACCAGCCTTCGTCACCAGATCGCCGGTTGGTGTTCAAGAACCATGAGTCGAAGGCCAATCGCCAGCGGTATTTCCGCGAGAACAAGCGGCTCAAGCTGCAGTGTCGCGATGGTCGCACCAAGTTGCAGAATATCCTGGTCAATGACAACACGCACAAGATCCGCAACTTCCTTATCAATCACAAGGACATGCAACGGCTCTACCAGAAGATGCCGATTCACCTGGTGGTGGACAACATCAATCAGCGAACCTTTGTGATGCGAAAGGAGAGGGATCGTTTGGAGTTTCGTTTAGATCAGCTCAAGCAGCATTACAAGGAGCAACTGGTAAGTATATTAAGCGAAATAAATCTTTTACAGGCTTAATATAGTTAATGTAGCTGAACAAGCACAAATAAAAAACCACATAAACTTGGAGAAATACACTTGCCAGTTCATCACCCAGGAGAAAGGGAGAAAAACTAATTCACAATTCTTTTAGCTACGACGTGCCCTACTGCAGAATCGCATCAAATATCAAAACGAGTTTATTCTCGATGAGGAGCTCAAGTCTCGCGTCTTTCTCAAGAAGATTGAGAACTCGAATGTGCGCCTTAAGGCCATCAAGACCATCAACAACACGTACAAGAAGATGATACAGGTGCTCGTCCACGACGAGATATTTTACGAGCCCATCCTGCGCTCCCTTAGTAGTGACATGGACGACCAGTCGAATTTCATCAAACACATCCTGTACCTGGGCATGCCGGCCATAGCCAAGTTCAAGGAGCTAAACGATGAGTTCCGGAGCTTGGAGGAGAGGTCCCGCAAGAATCTGCAGATGAAACTGCAAATGTTGGCTACCCTCAAGAAGCCAGGCACAATGTCCACAGTGAACTTTAACAAGCCCAAAGAGGCGGCACCAACCACGAATCTGAAGCGATATGTAAGGGAGACCCAGAGCATGATGATACTCAAGCTGGAGCTGAAGGCGGTGGAGAAGACCATAAAGGAGGTCAAGTTTGTGACGCTCTGCTCTCAGGCCAAGGAGATTTACCCGCGGTTCGTACTTAAATTAAATTTACTTGTATTTATTAATATTATATAATAAATCTTTTATAGAATGAAGAGCCAGGTTGACAATAACGACAAGCTGCATCGCATGATTGTCAACGATATGTTGGCCCACGAGATGCTGGAAACCAAAATGAAGTGCGCCAGTGTCCTGAAGGGAGTCCTGGTCAACAATCTTTCAGAGGAGGAGATCAAGTAAGATGTTCTCAGTAAAAAAAGATGTAACAATTGCTTATGGTAGTTCTTTAATTTTCACAGTCGCCAGGAGCGCATCAAGGACTTGAAGAAAACGTTGCAAAAAGATATACAATTCGAACAGGATACTTTGCAGCATCTCAAGAATCGAGCGGACTCATATGTCTTGTTAAGGTAATTATTTCGAATTATTTTTTAATTATTATTTTCTAAATTTCCGTCTAGACTTTCCATTTGGAATCTCTTGGAGATCCTGAGGCATGTGGATCGTGCACCCAAGTTGCTACGTGCCCAGTATCCCAACTCGTACCTCAAGCTGCCGTTGCTCAAATTTGAAATGCTGAACATGAGGGCCGCCGCACCGGAGATTTTCGAGGAGAACAGTTGAGTTGCCATTCGAAAAATAAGATCATAAATCCAACATTCCTCCCGCAGTTGACAACATAATGCATATGGTGAAGCGCAAGATCTACAAGGTGATGAAGGCCTACACCATCGAGCTGAAGCCGGCGACCATCAAGCGAAATGTTGAAGAATATCACACTGATTTCTTGGCCAGCTTGGATAGTCACGAGCCGGTGGATACGGATGAGCAGCAGCAGACGGCACCGGAAGACGATATCCTGCAGGAGAACAAGACCATGGCCAATGTGCCGAATCGCAAACAGATCAAGGCCCAAAGTGCCAAGCTCTTGGAGGAGCTGTCCAAGCGCGATGAATAGTTGTGGATTTAATTACATTTTTTGTCTCATTAATGCTAGAAAGTTACTGAAAATTGTAAGTATGCCAATTGAGGAAAATTCTACAAGTTAAGTGAATAAACGAGCTCAAAAGCTAAACAAAAAAATTGAATAAATCGTGAGTTTTGCATTGACCAAAAGCCAGACAATAAAAGTGGTAGTCGCCTTCATATAATTGATCCGAAATTGCGGCAAACGCTGCCTGGGATCTCGGATCGGGTTGGATTGCCTCAGCTTTTGGCTTTTGTCGACGCCCTGCAGTTTTCGGCGGCAGTCGCAATAATGGCCAGGAAGAATTATTGTTCCATTGCCCCATCTTATAATTGGTGGGGTTTACTTTGTTGGCCAGTTTTCCCAGTTTGATTTGTGGGTTGTGTAAGGTGTGAATGGGTCGAGGGCTGATGGCACAGATAAACCTTCAGCTCTTTATACGACGGCGGACAGCCTTCTATTCGATTATTCCGCTCTGGCTGGGCAGCAAGCAGCCCATCTTTCGAGGGGCAGCAGCCACCGAATGCATCAATAGAGCCATTAATCATTTCCTGGCCACTCCAAAGCGACTTCCTCTCGAAAACGCTGCCCAAAAAGGTCAGTTGTTGTCATAAACTGCTGCTCAAATGTTACTCTGAAACTGAGCTGACTGGCGATGATGTGATGGCATGGCCCCGTCGCTTTTCCTGTCTTAGGGGAGCACACTCGATCCCACTTCGATCTGCTGCAGAGTGCAGTGCAGGCACACTTGCGACTGTCTTCCTTCTATCTTCGGTGTTATATCTGCGTACACGATATCACGCCGACTTCAGAAAACCGAACAAAAAAATCCGGCACGGGAGCACGCGAACCCATAAGCCTCCAAATGAGGTTATGCAAGCCCCACATTATTCGCGGGCCTCCATGTTTATTCATATCCATACACCCGAGCATATTCGTGTGGTTTCTGTTTCTCTCATTGTTCCCCCTTTAAAAAAAGCCAGACAAATTGGGCACTGGAAGTGCTCGGGCCACAGCGAAGGTGATGCTATTACGGTGGCTGCCCTTAAAAGTTAATTTTGTGGTCAACTTTCGACACTTGAATGAAATGCTTTTCTCGGTCGCTTACAAATATTATGAGTGTGTGCTTTGCGGTGTATTTGTTGTGTAAATAAAGTAATTTAAATAAAACGATGGGCTTGATTAAGTATATTAACCCCATATGGCCCTAATTTGTCCATTTGAAGTGGAGTTATTAATTTTCGGCTGTAATTACCCAACTGTGTTTTTCACGATGTTTTTCTATCTTTTTCTGGATGATATAAATAAGCTTAATGTAAAATAAATGCAGACGAATTCAAGATTCTTGAAATAAAGTAAAATAAATGGAAGGCAAGTTCCAAGAACTGTTTGCTTTATGACTACCTCTACTCTGAATAGAAGCCGTTGCTAATTCGATTAAAACTACATCCATCAGAGGCCACATGCATGATCATTATAATAAATCATAAATTCACGGAAATATACGCACAGCCGAAAATCAATTAATCCAATTGGGCAATGAGAATAATTATAGTCGAAATCAATCAGTTCGTTCGACTTTTTATAGGGGTCTCTTCGGATGGGAGTTGGTCAATTAAATATCTGTAGGGGGAGCAGGGTAATTACTATCACAAGTAGGTGACTCGGAAGCGAAAGACACAGGCCATCTATTCACATGACCCACACCAGGATCAGCTACGTGATTTGGGGCTAACAAATGGCTAATTTGGACATCGTAAATCTTCATAAACGAAGCGATGCAATTGCCGCTGCAGCTCCGAAACTGTCTTCAAGTAGTCAAAACCTATTTAACCCGCCACTTTGCACTCTTGCCCCAAAACGACTTTGCTGCAGTTGCAACATTTCAAGAAGCCACAACCCACCGCAAGCGGCAGCAACGACGTCAAACCTTTCGTTCAATAATTATGAACCTTCTTGGCTGTTGGCGGCAGTTTGTGTTTGAAACTATTCGCATAGTAGCCCCAGCATCGTGGCAACAACAATTGGTAGTCAGTCAACTTAACGCGGTCTGCGAAACTAGCCAATTTCTGTTCGTTTCTGCCGGCCTGAGTCGTGGCTAGAGTTTTTCTTTCCTTTTTTTTTTTTTGATTTTGATTTTTTCTTTCCTTTTCTTGGCTTGTACAATTTGTAAAACGAAGACGAACTGCAGGCAGAAGGAAGGAAAAGTTCCGGGGAAAATGACTTTATGGAAAATGGATTACTCTATATAGTTGTAGCTTAGCTATCAAGAAAATTAATATCTTTTATACATTTTATGTGCCTAATTCTCTAATTAGGAATTTACTTTGAAAATACATTAAAATGTTTGTTTACAGCTCTGATAACTCTATCAAAAATTAAATAATATATTTGTAATATCTTTCTACAGAAAAAATAGATAAATATATCGATTTTGTATCAATTATTTATAAGAACAATGGTATATAAATCGATTTTAAATTATTGCGATATTTGCACGATAAATCGATACTTATTTTTGATACTACTACTACTTAAGCTTTTATTGGACAGTTAATACTACTACTATTTACTACTACTTAAGCTTTTATTAACTGTCCAATAATAGTTTAAGTAGTAGTAGTTTAGTATATGGTATAGTAAAAGCTCCCCGTCAAAGGGTATAAATGGTAGGATTTACTGCATTGCATGCAGCACCCCCAGGAAATTATCTTGTCAATGCCTGCGCTTCAATTGCAGTCCAGCCATTGTTGGGCTTGGGCTTGGGTTTTTCGGTATTGGGTTATGGGGTCCGGACTCGGGACCTCGGAGCCTCCTCTGCATCTGCATCTGGCGGTGGCTGAGATGGACAGTAGCCCGCCCGGACTCGGGCTGGCGGTAGTTCCCTTTTTTTTGGGAGCTCGTTTTTTAGGTGTGTTCCTGTAAAGCGCATGATCTCAGCCATATTTCTTCTTCATTTGCTGGCATCATTTACATATGGTTATATAAGCGTTGCAAAACTCAGCCCCAACTGATGCGGCATGTTTTATTTAATTGCCAAAGAGTCATACCAAGAAACACGACGACGACGAAGGGGGAAGAGAGAGTACAAAATCGAGTACACATGTAAGAGTTAACATCGATTCCAGCCAACTAGCCATCAAACCATCCATCTATCTGCCTGCAATTGGTGATTTCTGCAGGGCAGACAGTTTTGTCTTTTGTTCGTGGTCAATGGGTGCGTGTGTGTATGTCTTTCCTAACTTGTTTCCCCTTTCGAGAGGCCCAGCATGTGGTCCAGCAACTCGGAAATCGATACCAAGAGGTACTACTTCACTAACAATCATCATTAAATGAAGCTTATAATTTGTCAATGCTTCTGCAGAAATAATATACACAATCAAATCGGAGCTGCCCTACATAAATCGTTCAGATTAATTGGGTTGTCTGGAGAAGACATCAAAGTCACGATCAATTTTGGGGATATTATATCATTATATCATACATAAGTATATCCATCGGCAGGCAGGTTCAGCTCTTTAGCGGATGCCTTTATGTCACACCCATTTCTTTGGCCCAGAGACCGGCTTCAGGCAGCAACAGAATAAGAGTTATAAATAAATCTGTGTCACTGGGCAGAACAAAGCGAGAACATCGAATTGATACATCTCCCGAATCTATAAAGATTATGCAATTTATAGGAGTAAATGAAAATATCAAGCACGCAAGCGAAAGATACCAAAGATCGCAAAACAAAAGACTTAGGCAGCAAACTTGTTTTCGGTATTCGTTCTAAGCTCAGAACAAGTTTGGGCGAATGAATCTCCCGCTCGACGAAACTTTCCCAGACTGTTTTGGGCCAAACTGTAAGTCCGCCAGCATGCATATTGTAATAGTGTCACTTTGTCTTGGCCCAGTCATCTGCCTAATTAACGGGGAGCTTCATAAATATTCAAGCGAATCGGAGATAAGAACCACCACCAGTTCCTCAAGTTGCACGTTCCGTTTCGTGTTGTGCCGCCATTAAGGCTTCGTCTCTGGGCTTTAAGCCTTTGGTTCTTGGCTCTGGCCGTCCGAAACTGTTTTGAAATCACTCTCTATAAATATGGATTTCTCAAGAGCTCGCTGTGAGAGCCTGGCCCGAGCTCAGCTAAAGCTAACAACCGATTATTTTAATTAAATTTTATTATAAAGGAAAAGACAAAAGCTTAAACAACGCCCACATGCCAATGGCAAAACAAATACCCAAAAAATGAGAATTGTTATTGTGGGGGATTATGCAATTGTTGGCCCGCCAGCTGTCGTTCTATGCAAATGTTCTTAGCCAGCTTATCTCCACCTCCTATGTGCAATTACCTAGCCCAGCTGCAGTTATCAGAGCCATGTTGGCTAGAACACGGCTCGACCTCGGGCGACCTCGGGGAACCTCGGGGCCGGGATTCCAGCCAAATCCACGCCCTGCCCACATCGCGACGCGGCAGTTGCCCTTCAGGTCTGCAGCCACTGCAATTGTTCAGTTAGAGCGCGATAATGCAAACATTAGACACTTCATTTCATTGGGTCTGCGGCTCCCAATACCTCAATTAACCCATCATGGGCATGCGCAGCTTCTGTCTGCGGCTTTGTTTTCCGTTTGTTTGGCTCAACTCTGGCATCTCCAAGATGAATATCAAGCCCAACAAACACTTACACGTCGATCTGTGTACAATTTCCGAGATCTGAGATTCGAGATAGTCACCAGTGAATATCAGCCAACCAGTGGCTCGTTAGGTCTGGCAGCCAGAATCTGGGGTGCCATTGAGGAGTCGTAAATCAGTTAAAGTTCTTGCAAATAATTGAAAGGTTCCGCGAGAGTGGCATACTCGAAGGTATCATCATGCCTGCTACGATTCCATTACCATAGGCCGTTATGAATACACATATAAGGAAGTACCTGCTTAACGGCCGTGTGAAATACTTGCCGGCACAACAATCGCCTCTTAAAATGTATAAATTTTTACAAGTATTTTATTTAAGAGATCTTTAGTAAAGAATGTGAAAGGGAAAAGATGGGCAGCCCAAAGGAATTTAACTGATCTTATGTATATATTATATTATATATATATATATATCAGTGGTCTGCACCATTGTATTTGTGTGTGTAAGAAATTGAACAATGTGGTTAGATATGAGAAAAAATAGCAACAAAATCGCTATTTTACAATAAAAACGGCTTGATTTAGCTACTTGACAATGTGACACAAAAGCGCACCCGAAGTCACAAGAGCGTTGAAGTGTGCATATGCCGGCAGAGACCCAAATGAGAAATTGCTGACCCGCGACATAGGGCCGAGCGGAAGTAATTTTAATATTATTAATAAATCTTTAAATGTATATTGATGAATATGTTTTCGAGCATGTTAATAAAACGCTTCTTTACTACCCTTGAATAAATTAAATACTTTTTTAGTCATTTCATAATTTTTATCTAGATATAATCTTTTTGTTTGTGGTCTGCAGAGCTAACTGCCCTGTCTTCTTTGATCTCGATTCCCTGATGGCCTTTTTATTGCAAGTGAGCTTGTTCTTAGGAACCCGGGAACTTCTGTACAGAAGGAACAGATAAATCAGGCAATACCCAACAGTCTCCGGCAGGGAGAGTGAGCCTCAACTAGAACGTTCAATAATGTTCATGAGATGGCTTTGGCTTGGCAGGGTCGGCTACGACATGGTCTCCGGCAGCCTCCTGTCGGGCATCCTCGGAATGGTTGATAGGTTTATAGCGATGAGCGAGATGAGTACCGGTTGGCTGCTCCTTGTTCTGTTCCTCAAGAATCAGAAGTTTTCGCTGTCCCTGTTCCTGATCCCATTCCGATTTATGTTCCTGGTCCCGTTCCGGTTTCTGCAACTGTTCCAGATTCCCATTCTGCTGTGGCTGGTGCAGCTTCTTGCAACCAAACAATCGGATCCATGTGTGCGGCAGGAAGTACCGGTGCATCTGCTTGGGCACCACCTCCGTCGACACTTTTTGCTGTCCGCTGATTGGATCCCTTTGACGATGCTGGATCCGGGTGACATCGTCTGCCACGCAAAGGATTCCCGCCACTATGATCAGGGCCAACGAGAGCAATATGCAGAGGCACAGGATATCCTGCAGCAGGATCCTCGTATAGGGTGGAGGACCAGTGCGACTCTGCTCGGCTGGCGCTTGTCTTTCGACCTTTGAAATATCCATGAGTTCAGAATTTTTGACCGCTGAATTTTGCTCCAAAAGTTATTAAATGTAATTTTTTAATTTTGAGAACCAAACGGTGGTGACTTCTCAACCACTGACTACATAGAATGAAGGTCTTAAATAAAACGGTCTTGTCTAGAAATTCCACGCCTACTAACCTGCAAAATAGATCTAAGTATACATTAACAAAATGAAAATTTAAGACATTTTAATTAAAATATATCAAAAATAGTTCAATTACATAATGCATATCTGATGGCGTTTATTTTAGTCTTCCTAAGTCGTTAAGACATTGACTTATTGGACAACTAGGTGCAACTATATACATTCATAGAATTTTGCTTGAAATTTTGTTCTATCCAAAACTATGAATATTTTAACCGGAACTGTTAGGCTAATTTTCCATTGGTTTTGAAAGTATTCTTCGGAGAATATTTTGGTAATCGGGTTGCTCCTATTACTATTCTAATTATACTATAAATCTATATAATTGTAAAATTTTCCGTCTATAATTCTGTAAAATTCTTAATGCCCCATTGTCATAAAGCATCTGAAAGCTACAATGCAGTGTCATAACCCTATAGGAAGTCTTTTATTAATTCTATGTTATCTACAATGAATTCCCTTGGTAATATTATGTAAAAATTGTGATTTAAAAAACTTGAATGGCAATTTGAGCAATATTTTAGGTATTTATTAACTTGAGAACCATATTGTTCTCTAAATTTTGCTTTTGTTTCCCAGGTCTGACTACTTTGTCGATTTGGTTTGTGATCCAGCTCCACTGCTCGCAGATCTCTTGGTAGGTGATTCCAAATATATGATAATCTTGAAGCGCAGTTAAAATTTACAATATATATAGGTGAAAACAAAGCGACGGCTTTCACCAAATTGCAAATCTATCATAGAACAGGCTGCAGTAAAGCCTTAAGAACCACATTCAAAAGTATTCGAACAGTCACCACTCCGCATTACGTCCATTAGAAATTATCTGAGGACCAATTACATTAATTTCCGATACACAAGAGGCGGCCAGTGCTTACCAGAAAGGAACGGCTGAGGCTCCGAGTCTAATTTATTGACTGCCTGGGCGTGGTCCCCGCCAGCCTGATCTCCGCCAGCCTGAAGTCGGGGACGTTTGGGATAATTGCGTGGTTGATAGGTAGGAGAGAGAGGAGGTGTGATTGGCATCTGCTTGTCCGGCTCCTCTAGCTTTATAGGCTGTGCCTGGACATGTCCCAGATTCTGTTTCGGTTCTGGCACTTCCTCCAGCTTTATATCCTTGTCCCATTCAGCCTGATCCCGGTCAGCTGACTCCCCGCCAGCCTGAAGTTGGGGATGTTTGTGATAATCGCCGTGTTGATAGATGGGAGCAAGAGGAGGCGTAATTCTCATCTGCATGTCCGGCTCTTCTAGCTTCTTAGGCTGTCCATGAACATGTCCCAGATTCTGTTTCAGTTCTGGCATTTCCTCCAGCTTCGCATCCTGCTGGGGCTGCAGCCTTTGGATACGGAATAACCGAACCCACACGGTTCCACGTTGGTTGCATGGTTGCTCCGGCTTATTCGGCTCATCAGCCGCAAATACCCGCGGCATGTGTGTTTTATGACGGTGGTTGTGCTGGTCATGATACTGGACGTTATAAATCACGCAGAGGATGCCGATCACGATGACCATGCCCAAGGACAGAAGGATGAAGAAGCACAGGATGTCCTGCAGCAGTATCCTTAGATAACGGGGATCGTCCGAGCGGCTCTGCTCGGTTGGCGCTTGCTTCTCGGTCTTTGAAAGATCCATGTGGGAAGAATTTTTAACCATTGAATTTTGCAGCAAATTTTTTCCTATAATGAAACTATGTCTGCCGAACGATGTTGACTGCTCAAAAAACCTAATAGACTAAAGGCAGTACACTGATCTTGAAAGATGGATGGTGTCTGGACTGGATATTCCACGCATGCTGGACCTGAAAAGTAGATCTATGTAAATATTTACAAAATGAATTCTCAAGGGAGATCTTAGATTTTAATGATTAATATTAGTATATATGGGTGGTGTTTAGCATTATTTATAGAAAATTTAAATAATTTTCATCCCTACATGTTATGTAATCTTTTGAATGGTATGAATATATCGCTACTATCGATATTTGATGTGCGAATATTCAATTATCAAACAGATTTTGATATGTAATTTTTTCAATATAATCGCAAAAATTGAGAGGCAATTTAAATAACATTTTTCTGATATTTTTCGAATTTTTGTTCCTATATTTTTGTATCTTTCGAATCGATATATGTACATACATTTCTATATTTTTTTTTACTATGTCGACTGCATTGTTTGTTGCATTCATTGATGTGTTAGGTTTAATATTTTTTCAATAAAGAGGACTGTAAAGAGAACCATTATTTCTACCGTCGACCAAAAGAATATGAAATATTATTATTAAATATGAAATAGTTTTGGCCCCCACAAAGCATTTAAGAATTACATGAATTTTAACATGAAGAATTAAATTTATTAAAAATCTAATTTGAAAATACATATTTCTCGTGATAATTTTGGTATTCGTTTTTCATCTTTTATTCTGGAAAATTCTTAATTTCATATTGTCGTAAAACATCTAAAAGCCGGTTTCTATGATGTACTATTTCAGTAGTAAAATATATATTCCCGTATTTATCAAACACAACTTTCTTAACTTTACATGGTAATTGTAGTAATTAAAAAGCTTTAATGGCAATTTATAGGTTTATGTCAAGCATTGTTTGCAGATCTCTTAGTAGGGGATTTCAAATCTTGAAGTGCATTTTATTAACTCCGTAGCAGTTTACCATAGATTAGTAGTAACATCATATGGAAATCTATAAGGGTATAGCCTCAAGAACGACCACATTCATAACTAATCGAACAGTCGCCAGTCTGATACCAAGAAGGCGGCCATTGGTCACCAGAATGGAATGGATGCGGTTTAGAGTTTAATTGTGGTCCCCGCCAGCTTGCAGTTGGGGATGATGATAGGTGGGAGCAAGATGTGGTGCGAATGGCTGCTGCTTGTCCGGCTCCTCTAGCTTCGCTGGGTGGATCTCTCCTTGATCTCCTTTCGATTCAAACACCTCCAGCTTCGCATCCAGCTGCGGCTGTTGCTTCAGGCAACGGAAGAACTGGAACCATGTGCATTTACAAGTAGGCTCATTCGGCGGCATCACCCGTGATACATTTGTTTTAGCACAATGGTTATGCTGCTCCTGATACTTGACGTTATAAACAACGCAGAGGACACCGAGCACGACCACCATTCCCAAGCAAAGCAGGATTAATAAGGACAAGATGTCCTGCAAAAAGATCCTCAGATAATCGGAATCCTCCAAGCGACGCTGCTCGGTGGGCACTTGCTTCTCTGCCTTTGAGATATCCATATGGAAAGAATTTTAAATTGCCGAAGTTTTTAGCAAATTTAATGTATTTCACTGAAAGCTTGACCAAATTGTTTTGACTGCTTAACTGATACACTGGATGTACCTCGCCTACTGACCTGCAAAGTACATGTATATTAACATTAAACAACTTATTTATGGTTATATGCACAGTTACTTCAATATATTTTGGATTATTCGTTTCTGTGGAAATATATTTCGCGGATTTCCCTGCATTTCTCATGATAAGCCCAACTTTCTCGTCTTCGATGGCAATTGGTGTAATTGAAACTCTTTAACGGCACTTTGGCGCCCATCAACATGGCGTTTGAAGTGATTGAATTATTGGACACTTAAATGGGCGGCCCTCAGCGAAATGTGGGGGAGTCTTCGGCGCCCATTTGCCCATTTTCACACCTCGGACGGAACAGACGTCTCTTTCTTCGCTGGATTTCGCCTAACATATCACTCAGGGCTAATGAAGATGTCTCTCTCTCCGTGGCATCGCTGCCACCTCTGGCACTTCATTAGTCAGGAAGTGTTATACATGAGGCAGGCGAGACGACGGGTCTGGAGTGCCGACAAGGCGGCGATGCATGCTAGGAGGAAATTGAGGCCCTAATTTGATTATATAGACTCTAAAAGGGGGGAGACTTATTATATAAAAATACTTTGCTCAGCGATTAACGAAAAATCTGGTAAGCAAAATTAGGATTTACTATGATGATGATTATCTATTATTTTTAATGAAACTTTTGAGTTTTCACAAAAATAGCAAACAAAGTTGTAAAGGAAATCCTTCTTCTCCTTCATAAAAACCTTTAACTGCTTTTGGAAAATACTCGCAAAGAGTCTCACAGTATGCATGGCTGTATTTATATTTGACGGAAAGGACGATGTATAAATAATTTATCGTTTCGATACGTGTGGTGTATGATTTTGTGTTATATATCAAAGCAATAATCAATATAAAACGGAAAATAAATTGAAATACATTTTTAGAACATTTTTTGAATATCGAAATTTTAAAGATAAGTGCAATATTTATCGATATTTTAGATTTAATTATAACAAGATATTTTCGATATGTTATTGTCAGTTATCATATCGAACCTTTACTCTCTATATAAATAAAACTCTAAAACAAAAAAATGTATATACAAATCGGACAGGCTATTTCTGATTAAGAGTAAAATTTTTTCAGCGTATTTTCTCCTTTTTCGACAAGGAAATTGAAATCAGAGAACTTCGCCCTCGAATATAAAACAAAATAAGCTTTATTTCCGCAAATTGTGTTCAATCAGCTGGATAAAATCAATTAAAAGGCAACACCAAATGCTCGGTTATACAATCAAAGTTGTAAATTGTAAATGCCCCCACAGTGTGACGCTCAACTTGGCTCTCTGGGCAAACTGATAAGGCCACCCGCCCCGCTAGCTGAGCCGAGGAAAACCAAATTCAACAATGGCAGCGGAGACATTACATAACCTCCAGATGCCAGGGCAGGCACAATAACCTACAAAGCCAGCTAAGCCTCCACTAACCGACTGAACCCGGGCCTGGGCCCAAAAGGAGGGAAGACAAATACAAAACTAAACTGCTAAAAACCAACGTAATACAGTTTGTAGCTTCTAAACAAAAAAAAAGAAATAACAAAACCCGAGCGGGAAAATCGTTGGGTCGAGTTGTGTGTGGGAAATTGCGACAACGACAAATAAATTACAGCAACGCTTAAGGTCAAGCGATTTGTGCAGAAATGAGGCATATAGAAAACATATTGCCGCGATCGCTGCCTTTCTGATAACCAAAGAAATGAATAGGCCCTCGACTACTGCCAACTGCCAACTGCTAACTGCCGGCAGGCGAACAGTGATGGGCAAGCATCATGGTAGAAAGTACCTAGCATTAATTTCATTTATTTCATATTTCATATTACTTTCATATAGGAAATTCAGCGTTTTATTATTTACAACTTTGTAGCTTTTGCAACACTTTTCTAAGGAGATAAAAGGGCTTGCCTTTTTATATATAGTACATATACAATATTATAAAGAACCCTCACTCCTCTTTGTAATTTCCTTTTTTTTACCAGATAAATATACCCTTAGTCCCAGTATTACTGGGGTTTTAAATCCTCATAAAAATAAATTTATAAAAAGTATAAAAGTATCAAAAATTGCAGATGTCCTATTCAGAGTTACTTACTTGTATTATTAAATATTTTGTATCCTAGTTTTGGAACCTTTTTAAAGGCGCTTTAAAACACTAAAGGCTTCATTAAGAGTCTGTCCCAAAAATTCTTATCTTTGAATTATCACCAACTTATTTAGGGAACTATTCCTTACATTGTACCTCTTGTCTTGCCTATTTCCAGTACCTTGGCTTAATCAAAAGTACCTTTGGGCATCACTGACGCCTAGTGCCAGACGGGATAGACTGCCGACGAATCGTGGCTACCTCAATTGCTGCGGGGTCAAATGGCGTTGAGGTAACGAGGCGAGCTAAATCATCGACTTCAACTGGGAGTCAACACGTGCAGAGTGTTCCATGCCCCCGGGCCTGCGACTTTGTTGCGAATCTCTGTCTGTGGAGCGGCGTTGCTGTTCCGCCAGAAGAATTGATTGCCACTTGGGAAGGCCACTCCGGCTGCTTTTCTCGCGCCTTCGTACATATAAATCAAAAGAATTTTTTCAAATTGCAGTCCACGGGGTTTAAGTGCCGAGGAAGGCCCAAGCCCGAACTCTTGTCTGACATTAGCCATCTGCCCGGGGAGTGCCCTAGCACTCCGGGGACGAATCAAGGTGTCAATTTGGCGATTTGGTTTGTCTTGGGCTAAAATTTCGGTAGTCGACGATCAATTAAATTCGCATTAGTCAGTCGATTATGTTTTTCTATCTACGGAAAGTGTACTTCTTTTATTTGACTGAGTATTAACTGTGCAAATTGTGAGAAGTAGAGTTTCTTGGGAGACTTCAAAAGTGCTAATGGAGGTGTTAACTTAAAGAAGACAAAGTATTTACTTAGTCATAGCTCTTAAAATCAGGTATACATAAGAACAACTGAACAAAACCTCATTAAAAACATACAACTATTGAATATTTGAATCTTTTTATGATAATATTTAAATGCTCAACGGAATATACAACTATTAATCACGGTATTCTCATCATCTAAGCATTATTTTATATTGTTTATAAAGGTAATTTATTTCCGAAAGGTTGTCAAAAGTTTTTATACCTGCATTTCGTTTTAATTAATATTCTTTATAAAGTTGAAACCTATTTCTTATCCGTTTCAATTCTATTACATGTACCATACAATACAAACAAACAATATGTATTTCTCAATGAAAACTGCTGTAATCAAGCTAACCATTTTTTACTATATTTTAATCAAATACCAATTCATTTCGGAGTTCAAGGGCGCGGAGGAACTTTATGATTGTGCCCACTTTAATATGTTAATTAATTTTTAAACTCCACTTCAGATAAGCCCCGTAATTGGGGCTTTCCCGCTCCCATTCCTCCGTGCAGTTCACGAAGAGTTGCCCTTTCCAGGAGGTGAATGCCTGTGCCTGGCCAGTTTCATAACCCATCGGAAATGCATGGTGCTTAGCAACCAGTCTCTCGGCTATCGTCTTCGTGCCTTCATGTCTTCATTTCACCCACAGTCACCGCCACCGCCACCACAAGATTGTGTTAAAATTTTATTTTTTGCATAATTGAAAAAATTTAACAACTTTAGGCAAACAAATTTTACGTTAACTGTGCGCATTTTGTAATTTCGCTCGCGTGCACATTTCGTTTGCTGCGCCGCCGACCTGACCCATTCCTTAGTGGAAACTTAACAAAAAATAAAAATAAAAATAAAACGAACAGAAACAAAAACATTATTACAACAAGCAGCGTGATTTCCGGAAGTTGAAGCGCAACCAAGGCGCCTGCGCCTGCGCAAATGTCGTCGTCTCTGCTGTCGAATTGATTGTTGCTGCAGTTGCTGTTGCATATTGCTGCTGCAGTGGCTGCTGCTGCTAAAGAAAGTCGTGCGGCAACAGGCTGCAACAGCAGTTCGGCAAAATCACCGTCCTGCCTTCGTGCGAATAATGTCATTTGTGTTTGTTTTATAACCAAATTTACAACAACTTGCCACTGACGGCGACAACGACTTTCAGCCACTCAACATAATTGCTCCAATCCATGTCAATGATGTCAATTGCTGTCCACTGCAAGAACTTTCTAAGGGCTTTTTTTTTTGGACTAGCAAGAGGTTTCAATGGATTTTAACACAGAAATTTTACTAAAGTCGATCTTTAAACTTAATATTCGCTTAATATTCGCCAATGGAAGTAATAAAGCATAAATAAATACTGAAAAAGGTAATAAGAAAACAATCTCTAGGTACAACAAAAATAAACTGACACTTTCAGAAAAACACAAAAGAAAGAGTTTTCTGTGAACCAACAACATCTGGTAGTCAGTTAGCACTGGAGTTTCGAAATTCTCTGCAACAGAAAAGTGAGATTTTCTCGTTTTTTGCTTCCTGAAAGAAAAAAAAGAAATAAAATCACTTTCCTACAACTTTCTCCCACTACTTTCTCCTTAAAGCCCATCAGAACTGTTCTCATCAATCATTTAGCATGATTTAAGACCTTTTCCTATACCTGAACGCTTCAGGGTCAGCAGTTATGTAATCTCTTAGAAACCACAGACTTGCGTCAGTTTGCCGCTTTTTATTTTTGGTAAGAAAAAAGTTAATTCTTTATTAATAGGGTTTCTTCTTTGGCCCCGATGATTGGTGGCCAGAGAGACTCTTACATAATAATTATAGAAATAAAGCTGTCGTGGCTAACATAAATTAGCATTATAGAAAATAGAAAGGTCTTCTGCCGTCTTTGTTAGCTCGAAATGGTGGCCAAATGGTGTTTTTGCCCTCGCATCCTATCCACACACTTGACCATTCTTTGAGATGCTGACGATCGTGGCTAATTTCGTGGACTTCATAAATCTCGACTGTGGCGAAATTTCGTCCAAGAGGAGGCATTAAATTAATGTTCTAACATAAATTTATAATTCATGTTTAAAGGCCAGGCCCACGAACACTTTTGTAAGCTAAAAATATGGCTTTTGCTTGGCAAACCGTCAGTTCAGGTTGATTTAATGACCTTTTTAAGATGCTGGCACAGACACAGGTACACTTATTAATTATATTATTGGCAGACGCTTAAAAAATGCTAGACTGACAGGAAGCGCTAATTAAAGGTACATTTTTCACGCCATTTGATGCTTAATGAATATTGTCATGCGCGGCAATATGTCTGGATCCTTTTGGCCATTACTTTGGCTCTCCAAGGCCACTTTGATTATGTTCTCACCCATAACTCGAATGCAGCTGTACAGCATTGATGTCTTTATATCTGAATAAATTCATCTCGCGCTTCACGCACTTCACTCGCCACTTGACCTTTCAATTAATCATGGCTAATATACGAGTGTGAGTTTTCCAGCCGCTTCTGCTGTCAGCCACCCAATCAGACATGTTTTTCATCTCCGTTTTGTTTACCAAAAGGTTTTCACACCGCAAGTCAGGTTTTTGTTTCTTTTTGTTAGTTGGAAGTAAGCCAAACGGCATGAATATTTAAGTATTTTCGTTGAACCATGCTTAAAATGCAAATACTCAGTTTGTGCATACATTAACGTATTTATTTTGGCAAAAGTTCACTCAACTTTGGACCAAACTCCGTATTTTAGTTTGCATATAAAACATAAAAACAAAGCAAAGGCAAATAGTGTGTGTTATTATTTAAACTCTTGGAAAAAGAACCAACTCATTCACTCGTGCTGAATGCCCTTCAGCTATCCGATTGTATAATCAAATATTTAAGCTCAATAGAAATGCGGAATTCGGTTGGCCATTCACAAAATTAGAGCATATAAACATTTAAGGCAATTTTTTACAATTACCGAAATGTACAGCGCACAATAGAGGCCCACAGCAAAAACACAATAATGAATTCAATATTTGCAATGACACAATAAATAAATCGAGAAATAATTTCTAGCCAAGTTGCTGCTGTCATCCCCAATGGGAAATGTGTGTATCGTTATCAATGGAGATCACTGGGTGAGTGGCGCCCGGCGCTAATTGTAAATTATGGAAGCTGAAAATCGGAATCGCTACCGTTGGCAGGCTTCAAGTCTACAAAAGGCAAGAAAACAAACAACAACAAAAATGACATTTCGGCCAGAGAGAAGAAAATTGCGTGTTAATAGTCATGCAGGGCAGACAATGGGATTGCGATTGCGACCCGGCTTTCTTTCGGTCTTTCGATCATCGCCAAACAATCGGCATCCGTGTGGCCACAAATCAAATGCTCGTTCGTAATCGCAACAATGAGCAATCGCTCGCATTAGCCGCAATTGTTTGCCCAACTTTTCGGCCTCTTTTCGGATCGGTTCGGGAGCGGTTGCATCAGTGGCTGGGTTTGGCCACCCACTCTCATGGGGACCGCAGCGACTTCCGACAAGTCATCCCCGGGGCTGACCCATCAGGTACCGTGTGTGTGTGTTTTTTGTGATTATCAACTTAATCAGCGGCAGCTAATTGCTGTCTGCCACCGCATTTGCACTCAGCTCTAAGTGCAGCTAAGTTGGAGTTGTTACAAATTTCCGCCCGCCTGTCAGCAGATCCCATTTCCCGAGAGCGCCTGAAAAACGTGTGAAAATTATGAAACTGCATTTTGATGCAATGTCTGTGCTGCTGATGACGGTGAGTGGACGGTACGGACTCCCGAAATACGAGAAAGAAACTCCCCCTCACTCAAAATGTGAGCATTTGATTGTGACTCTGTGGATTTTGCAGTGCAGTGAGAAAAGTTATTTACCTATTTTAAGGAAAAATGCTTACGGAAATGCATGACAATTTGATATATAAACGCAATAAAAAAGTTGGATCTAGATAGAGAAAATCCGATGCAATATATCGACAAAAAAAAATTGCACCTCTGTATAATATCGAAAATATTGTTATTTACCATTAACATACCGAAATAATAATATAAATATTTAACTATATTTGTATTTTAATTTTTTTTCTGAATTAATTTTAGTAAAAATATCATCTGAACCAGAAAATAAAATGTTATAAATCCCCTTCATATATATTTTCAACAATGAAAGTTATAACTAATTTGGAGCTCATTTTTGGCACAGCCTAATATATCAAACAGAACAGTGATATACGGATATATATCGCAACGTTAAGTTATCGATTCACATCCAGATTTGCGTCAAATATATATGCAGCATTTCCGATTTATCAATATTAATTGTCATCGAAAGGTTATTACCTATTAGTACTTTAAAGATTTATTTAACCCAACTCTATGATGCTTAATATGCTTAAGAAGATGCACCGGAAATGTTTTGAAAGAGCTCTACTCGGGCCAAATAATATTCTTGAAACTTTGGCAAATGTTGTTCAATTATAAGCACTTTAAGGATTTATTGCTTAGGTATATTTTCCTCTGTGCAGGGCTCTGGCCCATTTGGCAGCGCTCGGCTTTGTTTGGTCTGGCATCGCCGTCTCTGGAGATCTGAGCGAGATTTGTGTGTCCTGTCATAGAGATCAAATTTTCTTTTCTCCTCGCTCGTATCGCGGCTGCTTAATTTGCGCTGAGACTGCATTTGCAGCGCTCCACAAGTACCAGTCGCAGCAGCAAAATAAATCATTTTTATTGTGTTTGAATTTATGAGTCATTGTTTGGCTCTTTCGATGTTTTGCCGCTTGGCTTTTGCCTCGCTGCGGCGCCTTTATCTTCTACGATTTTGCGAGTTCATTAATTCTGCGCCACAGCATAATCGCAGGAAAATCGTTTCAGCCAAAGAGAGTTTTCTTAAAAGCCTTACCCCAGCCTATAGGAGGGGTTAAGGGTCTTCATTGGTGATAAATTTGGTTATAAAAACGATTTATATAATTCGAAAGTACCTTCCTCGCATATCTATCAGATATTTGAGAAAAAGATTTACGAAATGCGATTATCGCCGTTTTCGAACATATTCATTACAATTTTATGTGGAAAATATCTTAAAGCTTGATATACCGAAAGGGGAAATATCCAAAAATATCGGATTTTATGTTTAAATATCAATATTATCGAAAAATATTCATGGATGCTATTTTACTTATTAGTCTTTTTACCGTTTATATTTAAAACAACATAAAATTACTTTTATACCAAACACATATATCGATTTATGTAAGTATTTTTCTTGTCTTCCCTATATTTTATAAACGTTAAGTTACTTAACAAAGCCTTGGGCTTAGATGCAATAAATAAATAATAATTATTTAAATACACACGAGTATATTTCACTCCACAATTATGCCATCCACTGTACACTTAGATACTCAAGCCAAATAATATCTACTTAACCCTATTCATTAACAATTTTTGCGCTTATCAATCGCAAGATCACAGCCCCAAGACTTTCTCCATTCAAATTAAATTAAATTTCTATGTACAAAAAATACCGAAGGAAACCGCAGTGCTCCGCAATTGAATTATGTGGGTTCAAGAGGTCAGGATGAGTCTCGGCTGCCTTTGTGCCTCAAATTATTGAGTGAGTACTCTTGACATGGATCCGCGTGTGGATCCCGCTTAGCCAGCTTATTCAATGGACTCGCCGCCCAACAAAGGTGCCGCGGCCAGCTCTTTGACTTGGCCGCTGGGCCTCGTTGGGTCGATGTCGGATGAGTGATCAGTGCGTCAGCAGCCTGCCTTTGGTCTCCGGAAGGAACAGTCCCAGCACCACAAATCCAAAGAAACACATGCCCGCCGACATGAACATCGTGGCGGCCAATCCCTGATCGTTGATCATCGTGGGATAGATCTTCAGGGCCACAAAAATGAATCCACTAAAGGTAGCCATGCTCAATGAGGTGCCGAGGGACCGGATCTGCAATAAATAAAATATTAAATACTCAAATTGAATCCACCCTCCCACAAACTTACCTTAGCCGGCAGCAGCTCAATAATTATGACAAAGATGAGGGCTATAACGCCCAGCGATGCAATGGTGGCCACGAAGCACATGATGACCAGTGGCAGCCAGCCATTCTGGTCCAGGAATTCCTCCGAGGCGAAGCTCTTCAGCAGGGCAATGGTCAGCTCCCCCAGACCCATGCCACCCATTGAGGTTAGCAGAAGGACGCGTCTACCCAGGCGATCCACCAAGGCCACAGCACTAAAGATGCCCACCAGCTGGGCGGCACCCACGATGATGGTGCAGGTGTTTGGATCCAGCTTGTTGCCCAGCTCCGCGAAGATGTGCGATGTGTAGTTGAAGATGGCGAAGCTTCCAGAGAGCTGATTGCAAACGATCAGCACAAAGATAAGGCCGAATACCTTCAAAGTGGGTACATTGACTGCAAGGATAAGGAGAGAAAATATAAATTATTTATTGGGAATATTCAAAGGAAATATTCATTTATTTATTACTATTAATAATACTGATAGCTAACAAAATCTAGTTAGGAAAGGTTAGGAATTCTAATCTTCTATAGAAGATATACCATATTGGATAATCTTGTAATTGCCATATTCTTTTTGATGACTCATTTTATTTATTATTATATTGCATTATCATTATTTGTATTAAAAAATGAATATCCACCTCACCTCACCTCCACCTAATACTTTAATCCAAACAAATTGATAAGTAAACAGATTTGGTTGACATCTTATCTACCTCGTTCTTCTTGGGCTTATACTTGACTGAACCAACATCATAATCTATATATAAAGAAGCTTATTACTCACTGAAATCTCGCCAGGTAAGGCTCTCCGTGACGCCGCCGCTGAGTACCTGTAGACGGAATGTGTCAAACTCGATTTTGGCTGCGTCATGATGAGCGGCCTCCTTGTCGCCGGCGGCCGGCGGAGTGAGATTCTTGTAGAAGTAGAAGGACTTCTCGGCCTGGGCGTCACGCCCGCGCCTCAGCAGAAACTGAGGTGTCTCGGCTAAGCCGAAAATTGCCAAAATAAAGACAACCGGTAGGGCTATAATAATGCACGGCATCAGATAGTAGGAGAGGTACGAGGCCATGGCAAAGCCCACCATCATGCCCATGCTAACGTACATCATGGCCATGGAAGATAAGGCGCCGCGAACGCTGGAAGAATTGTTGTTTTTTTTATTGAAATGTTTTTTAAAATCTCAGTTAAAAAGTTATCTAAAAAATTTCTCTAGAATTTCTGAGATAAAGTTACCCTAAAAATATCTTTTACTGATATGTAATTATATGTTAAAGTTATTTCATTTAGTTATAGCCCAAACATAATTATTTTGTAAGTCCCTAAGGATGGTTTTTTTTAGCTTGAAAAGGACTTTCATTCTTTCTAAAGATATTTTAACTTATTTTGCTTGTATAATTTTGTACCAATTTCTTTTCTTAACTCTTAATATAACAAATTTCCAGGAAGTTACTCTGATTACTCAGCAGAAATGGTTGACCTACCGCACTTTAACTTTCAAAACTCAATAATATCCATATCTTTCGAGTACCTGTCGAGCATCAGAAACCAATTCTAATTGGATTTATAACTCTAATCGTATTTTTTCACAGTTAAGAGGCCCTCGATGCCAATTTATAATAGTCTCTAGACTTTCTAATGATCAATTTCTAAGAATGACTTAGATTATCTTTCCCAGTTTGGTGTTAATTTCTACGTAAGAAAATATAAATAGAGGGTATTTCTCCGACCTCTATCTAATCGTTAAAAGGCAGACAAAACGTGAGTGATACTGTGAACCTGGGAACTACGGTTCCCCGCCTTATCGGCTGCACGTAAAACTTGAAATAATCTGTCAATTCGATTACCCCTAAGCCGTGCGCCAGTTCCTCTCATGGTCAAGGCCCGACTAACCTGTTATCGGCGATTTCCGCAATGAAAATGGGCAAGACGACGTAGCAGCCACCGCCTGACATCCCGGCCAGAAAGCGTCCAGCATAAAGATACGTAACGTCTTGGGCGGAGTAGATAAGGATCCAATAAATCTATAGAAAACAACATCATAAAGTGAGTCAGGACGGTTGGGAAACCCCTTCAATATAATAGGGAGCTTTATCTACCATATTGGGTATGGCCAGGAAGTACATGCAGAGTTTGCGGCCCAAACGATCGAGCAGCAGGCCAAATATAATGTTGCCCGTCAGCGAGCCTAGGCCAATCAGTGATCCAACCCTGTAAGTGTCATGGGACTAAGACCGCTGTCTTTTTGTTGAATTTGTTATTATTTTTACCAGGAAGCCTCGGTGATGGTGAGGGGTTCGCCCAGAGGGCTCTGGTCGGAGCCGAGAAGTCTCAGTGACGGCGACAGCCATCCCACAGCAATGCCGTGAGTCAGCGTCATTATGTGCACTATGATTTATTATTCATTATTATTTTAAACTGACTAATTTCGATCTGGCAGTACAGATCCCAAGAATATAACCCACCCGTCATGGTGGCGATAAACTGCCATCGGTAGCGCGCACTAAAAACACTCAACTTCTGGGGCTGACTGGAATCGAATGTCATTTCGGCGTCCTTATTCGCGTTCCGTAAATTACTCAAACTTTCGATAGGATTATGAATTAACCGCTTGGCGGTCGTGTGCCTACTGAGAGGCTATTATGCGTGCTGCTAACGCTTTTGTAGTGGAAATCACTTTGCAATCATCGCGGGATCGTAAACAATAATGAGGACTATATAAAAGACTTTCAGATAAGATAAGTACTAAGTAGTCGTCGAGTCTTAGACGCTGATTAATACACTACGTTCTGCTTTGAAGAGGTCTGGTCAAAAAAGTCTTTATATTTTTGCGCCAAAAAAATGAAAAAAAAAAAAACAAAGCCCTTGTCAAGAAGGTTAATCTTGTTGTTGTACTTTCGGGTTAAGCACTAAACACTAAGTAAATGCAAATTTGAAGAACTTTGCCTGAGTTGGGTGACAATATTTGCCAAAGATTAGCAAAGTCATTACAGACAAGAAGCCTTGTAAAATGTAATCGGTTTTTACCACGCCGATCGGCATTAACACTTGTTTAAAAAAGTTTACACCTCAGGATTTTATGTTGCTTAAAAAAATGTTCGTAAATGATTTATATTTTTTGAAATTCTGTTTTTTTGTCTTCGGTCTTCGTTTTTATCTCACTTTTGCTTATCACCTAGATTATGGACGTTATGGCATCAATATAGTTGGAAGCAAATTTGAAAGAACCTTGAAATTTACACACCGCGTTATTGGTTTACCTTTTGGGTAAAATATATATCGCTATCAGATAAACTTGTCACTAGGGGAAAATTTCGTAGATACTATCTAGATATTGTGAAATAACTCTTTTAAATTGTTTATTTATTATCCCTTTCTTTTTTAATACCCTTTATTATCCCATTTGCTGGCCCTTGGTCTCCGGCATGAATATTCCGAGTATTACAGCACCGAAGAAGCACACACTGGCCGACATATACATGGCGGCGGGTAACCCATAGCCGAATATCAGCAAAGGATATACCATAAGCACCAGGAATATAGTGACACTGAAGGTGGCCACACAGATGGAGGCGCCCACGGAACGGATCTGCGAAAGTACTTTCCTTAGCCACAATTTCGTTTCCTTTGGACAGACACTCACCTTGACCGGCAGCAGTTCGACGATGAGGACAAAGGTCAAAGGCATCAGACCTAACGACACTATGAACTCGACAAAGCAGATCAGGGTCAGTCCCAGCCAGCCGTTTTCGCTCAGAAAGTCCTTCGAGGCCAGGGACTTGAGCAGAGCGACGGTCAGCTCCCCCAGCCCTGTTCCCACTAACGAAAGGATAAGGAGCCAACGTCGGCCCATGAGGTCCACCACAAATACAGCGCAGAAGGTGCCCAGCAGCTGGGCAACTCCCGCCACGTTGGCGCTGGTGTTTGGGTCCATTCTGCTACCGAGCGCTGTGAAGATGTTCGATGCATAGTTCACGATGGCGAAGCCACCAGAGAACGTGTTGCACAGGATAACCAAAACAGTCAGCCCGATAGCCTTCAAAGTCGCCTTGCTGCCTTCACGACACAAAATAAAAAATGTATGTTATTAACTTTGAAGGATAAAAACAATGATTATCTTAAAATAATCAACTTACAGAAATCCCGGCAAGTTGCACTCCGGGTAACGTCGCCGTTTAGAACGAGCTCCCGAAATGTGTTGAACTCCACCTTCGCTTCGGCTTCTTTGGCCGGGTCACTCGAAGTCTTGCCTCCTCCGAGATTCTTATAAAAATAGAAGGACTTTTCGGCCTTCTCATCGCGGCCAGTCTTCAGAAGAAACTGCGGAGTCTCGGGCAGTGGAATAATGAGGAATACATAGATTACAGGAATGACACCGATGATGAAGGGCAGCACATAGTAGGATATGTAGGTGCCCATTATAAGTCCCAGTGCTAGGCCGACGCATATATTCAGGATTAAAAAGGTAGACAGGGTTCCACGGACACTTGAGAAAAAATAAATAAAATAATACGGGGAAACTTAAAAGAAAATTATTGAAATATTATGCTACATATATTAGGAATTACATATGTATATACAACTTAATTATGGTTGTTCCAAAGACCTTTAAAATATAATAACAAGCTGCCAAACCAGACATTATTCGTACCCCTTGCTAGGACAAATATTTTATAATCACAGAAAGTGCGTATGTGTGCGTACAGATCTAAATAGCTCGAGAATACGTTGGCTGCTGCTGTTTGCGTAAAAAGAGGCAGCGCTTCTGGCTTCTTAAAAAAACCCAGGAGCCATATTTAAAGTTACAACGAAAAGTTAGAAAAAAAAAACCTTACTCATCTTGTTGTTATATTGGTCTTTTCATGTATATCGTCTTATCTCATAGTTAAGTAAAATAATTTTCTTGTTTCTCCGATTCGTATCTCATCGTTGATGTTAGATACAAACAATTGTGAACCGATATTGCATAATATGAGTGCAGCCTGCTTACTTATCATCCGAAATTTCCGCAATGAATATAGGATGAACAACGAGAAGAGCGCCGCCGGAAAAGCCCAGCAGAAAACGAGCCACGTACAAGCAGGCTACGTGGCCCCCTACGTAAACAAGAATCCAGTTTATCTGTAACCAAAATGTATATCAGAGCTTCAAGGAATCCCCTCTGGATCGGCTTTACCTACCACATTGGGAATAGCGATAATGTACATACTACACTTACGTCCAAAATAATCGAGAGGCCAGCCAAGGATTAAATTGCACAAAAACGCGCCCAGTCCAACCATCGAGCCAGCCCTGTGAAAAATAGATTTTTTATTTATGTTATTATTATTTTATTAGCTCGAGAGCTGACATACCAGCTGGCTTGACTAATCGTCAGTGGGGCCCCAAAAGGATTCTGGTTTGAAAAGAAGAGGTACAACATGGGCGAGAACCAACCCAAGGAAATGCCGTGAGCTAATGCCATAATGCAAGCTGCGGTTAAAAACAATGAATCTTAAGTTTGTCAACGGAATCACCTAATTGTCACCTGCCAGTGTGGCTAGCCACTGCCATCGTGTTCGCTTGCAACAACAACCCATACGTGCCTTTGACCAAGGAAGTCCGCCAGATCATCATTAAATGTGTTGGATATAACGAAATTTAATTATTTTAATTTAAAATTTAATTAACATTTTCTATTTTGTTTGAGAGCTTAAACAAAGTTTATATGACGGAGATCTTATTATATTAGTTAGCGTACATATTTACAAAATTGTAACGCCCAATATTTATTTATTCCGTTAACTCTTGGCGCTGCAGTATTTATATTTTTATATTATATTATAAAATATTTATATTATATTATATATATTATTATTATGTATAATATATTGTATTTAATACTTTTATATATCATTAAAAAAAATCGCAAACTTTGGTGTAAGCATTTTTTAAATATCAGAAAAATATCAAATTTGACGTTGGAAAATCGATATTATTGTAAAATATCAAGAAGACAAATTTCTAGTAATTTTAGGTATATATATATTGGTCCCATATATAAAATAGAATGTAGATTTATCGCACATATGTATATCGCACAGATAAAATATCGATTTATATTCGACTCCCGGGGCAAATATCGTTACAGTATCGAAAAAGACATATTTTCTCAAATCCCAAATAGTAGTTGCCAGCAAAAAATATAATGATTGTTTTTATAAAAGTCATTTAAGTTAAAAGCACAAAAACAAGCTATAAGTTTAGGTTTTTGTTAAGATATCACAACTTTTATCTCGACTTACTCATATCGCAAATGCCAACAAACTATATGAGGAAATGCTCTACTTAAGCGGATTATGGTGCCCAGGTTGGAAACACACATCATAAACTCATGAAATTCGCGGAACTGTGTATATTTTTTATCTCCGAAGTATCGTAAAAAGAAAACGAGCCAAATAATCGTCCCGCATGACAACAAGTTAATGCCGACGAGTGGGGGAGAATCGGGGGATTTATCGGGGCCCAATCAGCGATCGTGTCACAATAAATGATTTTGCTGCGATCAAGTTATTATCCGCAGCTAGCCAGCCAGTCTCTCATCGCCGTCTGACTGCCTATATCGATCGATAATGATGGGTTCCTGTGCTACCAACTCGGCCAGTCTGGGCAGCGGCTTACATAAATCTCTCAGTTGCATTTTAATGCACAAAAACGGCTTTGCCCCATCGTGATTCCTTGTGGAAGAGCCCGAGCCCGCGCCAGTCGTCGGGTTTCGTGGCTGGAGCGGAGGTCATGCCCTGCGGTTTGTTGTGCAGTTTGTAAAATGCTCAATAAAAAAATATCAAATTTTTTCTGTGTCATTTGCATCTGGCTGCGATCCATGACGATCCATGGCGATCCTCGACGATCCGTGACCATATTAAAGCCCGCTCCGGCACTTTGACACAGGCATGGCCATAAATACCCAGGCACTCACTCGCTTCTCCGGTGGCCATCCCGGTTGTCTTTCATCATTAGCACACAATTGTCTGCCCAGTTCGAAGGCAAAGATATCACTTTCGTTTGTTCAGCTGTCGGGGGAGATAAATTGCGACCCAAATGCGAAGACAAGCTTGGATTTTAGGCATTAAAATCTCTTTTCACTTGCCTATCTGGTTTTGTTAACATTCTTTCAGCGATGATGCACTTGATATTATAATAAAGATATACACGGGGTTCTGGTCCGGCCAACAGGTTGGCTAACTAACCTTATTGTATTGTCTGAATCACATTAATTTATTTGTGGCTTGGCAGATAAAAGAGAAACATATATTGATGTCATTGTTCTTAATTATTTAAAATATATTTAACTGAAGAAAATGAGTATCAATTATGTTTGAAATGGAATGTGTAAGAACTAATAGAACTTGCCATTAATTTATTAAAAATAAAAAGCGGATAACTTGGACTTTTTCCCAGATACATTCAGTCTGAGAACCTTTCAAGGACTTCGATCGAGAAGATTAGCAAAAATATACCGAAACGGTAAACATATTCGGCTACTCCACAAGAAACCTAAAACATTTATCAAAGCTACCAGAAGGCATAACCCCCGAGCATTAATCATGGGGTTATCTCCACCATTGATCTTGACAAATTTGGGTCGAGTCGAAAACAAATTTCAAAATCAGCCTCGACAAACAACATAATTTCGGCAAAATCTCGCATGCCGCCGCATAAGGGCCAAGAATGTGAGCAAATTAACCAAAGAAAAATGCCGCGCCTAGATATCAGACAGAGATTCCCAAAAGAAAAACAAAAAAAAAAGGAAAATAAAGGGGGAAAAAACGGAACAATTAAATCAACAAATTGTTGCAGCCGAAAGTTGAATGAATGACGGACGGACTTGACGGCATGAATGGATGAGTAATTGAAGGCAGCGAGTACGCTCAGTTCTCGGTTCTCAGGCCGTGAGCACGTTGACAGAGTGCCGCATGTGGCAAAGTATCTGGCAGATACTTTGGCTCCGGTGAGAAGATCGGGGCCCGCAGCCATGGCGAAAATCGCACGTTTCTATGCAAATCTTCTTCGCTTTTCAATCATCTACACGACCCCAGACCCAGACTAGACCACGGCGGCTTCTGTTGTATTTTCGGGGCTTTGGCTTCTTCGGCTTCATCTTCGCTCTCGCGTTGTCTGGAGACGTTTTTGGGGGCCTGGGCCTGGGCTTGGGCCCGGGCCCGGGCCTGTAGGCAATAATTATCGCTTGCATTACGTATTTCGGCTGCTTCTCGCTTTTGTTTTCGGCTCGGCAGCTATGGGGGGCTATGTGGCAATCTAACTGGGTTGGCATAGAAAACGGGCGTTAAAATTAACGGCAGTTAAATGGTTTTTCAATCCACAAAAGGCAAAGGCAACACCACAATTGCCGCACGGGGGCCCACCATCCCTGCCTCTGTGATGGATAGTTTGGGGTTAAATATAGGCTAGATGGCTTCTTAGATACTTCTACAATGATTTGACACTTTGCCCCGCTTGTGGCTTTGCCACAAAATGCAGAGACGACCTTTTAAGGTTGTTGCCCAACATGCACAGTGCCTGCGCCAAGGGAGTGTGTGTGCATTCCAAGCAGATTGGTCTTTTATTGTGTTTTCTTGTTTCGAGGGAAATGTGTGCGCAAAATAAATTACTTTTGGCAATGAGATTGAACATTTCCTTTTATAGGACAAATAATTCATCAATTAATATTACTAATTTATTGTAAATTAATGTTCCTTACGCTGCAAGTACTTTACACATGTTAAGCAACATACAATAAAGCAGCAACATACAAATAAAGTCAAATGTTGCTAGGAACATGTTGACCATCACCCCATTGGTGCTTCTAACACAAATGTAGAAGTTTAGCATACACAGATATTTTAAAGTTTAATAAATTAAATTTATTGACGCTATCTCAATGTGCCTTATGTTATTTAATTGCGTATAAATGGAAATATTTTACATATTTTTAGAACACTTATTTAAAATTGGCATTTCAGAAATTTCGCTATTATAGAAGCATTCCCACAATGCCATCTCCAACTGCTATATTCGCATACTAATAATGTAACCCCTTGCCGGAGATCAAGGCTTAATTAGATCCTCAATTAATACTTTTAATGCCTATAAATCTGTGGTAAACTATCTATTGAGCAATTCATTATTGTTGCATGCCACTCGCCATGCCGTTCCTAATGAGAACAGCCGCAAACTCAATGTCATTTTGCAAGGCATTGTCAATAACTAATAATAATGAAAGGAGTTGTGGCAAGAAGCACTCAGAAGCCAGAACGAAGTCGCCATTAAAATCACGTTAAGGCAGAAGCGCCAACTGGCGGGTGATTACGACCATCACTTCTGATTTTGAATAGAATCCGATGTTAATTTTACATGAACCGCCGCCAGTTGGGCATTGGCGATGATCCAATGCCGGCTGGATAGGCAGCGATGCCCCTTGGCTGGGAGATTCGTGGGAAATTTCGCGACTGCCATTATTTGGGCATTTTTTCGTTGTTTGCTGCAGCGAATCCGAATCCATAATCGCGGGCCCAATGAATCGCCATCTGCATCTCCGGCTTCGTGTGGTGCAGAAGGAAGAGGCAGCGAAAATCAAACAAAATATTATGCAACTGCCAACAGGAGTTGGAGCTGGGCCCCAAAACGACGCGCTGCCCCAAAATCATAATAAAAACTGTCCACTGTCAACTCCTCAGCTCAGCTCAGCTGTCTTCCCTTTTCAGCCCCATTGTCTCTTTGCGTCTGCCAAGAAAATAGAAGCCGAAATTTAAGCCAAGAAACGAGGAACAAGAAACGCCTCGAGTCAAAAAGTCGTCACTGCGAGTATTTCGAATCTTTAATTTGCGATTTTGTTTGTTATGCCTTCCACGAGCGATCGAGCGCCATCGTCGACGACTCACAGACCCACTATACTCCTCTCGACTCTACTGCCATCCACTCCACAGTTCCCCAATCCTCTCTAGACTCTCAGTTCCCAGCTTGAAAACCCTACAAGTGCTTCCCCTTCCTCATTAACTGGTGATGGATTTTCAAATTGTCATCTTGCTGATTGATTGAAATCGGCTTCAGCTGATTGTGCGCAGCATTTAATGCAATTTATGGAAAATGGCGCTAAGGAGGTTAATCCATTTAGTGGTTGGCCCCTTAAAGGCTTATTACATATGCGGTTTTTATAATGATTACTACCTGTGATGGGTAGGATGGCGGTTTAAGAAATGGGAGTAATAAGTTTCTTGTTTTATTATTATACGTTTTAATATTAAATGGGATTTTCAATAAATATTTGTTTGTATTAAACTTAAACTCCTATTTTACTAAAAATATATAAGTATTATATATATAATATTAAGCATATAAGTTCTGTTAAAGCCAGCTCTTTAAATACAGACAAAGACTGCAGTGCATTCAAGTTATGACTAATGTCATATAAATAAATATAGGATTATTAATCTGTTATATTATGTCACATATAGCATTATTACTTACATGGGGCTGTCCATATATTACCTAGGGGGAGGACTGTGGTCACCATTTTAGTTTTTATCATAAAAATCAAGGAACATACACAGAGAGATTTATACAGGAGGTGAGAAGCAACAAAAGCTCAATTTAATAAATCTTTTATTCAAATTTAATATAAAATACTAATGAGGAGTATAAAACTTATCAATAAAGTTATCAACAACTTATCAAATTGTGAGTTATATTCGCCTCATCCAATTTTAAATCTCTCTTTTTAGATATACCGTTCAAAAATAATCACTGATATTTGTCAGACCTATATAAAAGAAAATATATCAATTCAAGTGATTAATAACTTAATCAATAACATTAATCAACTAAAAATAATTCTCTATTAACTTCCCTCGAGATGCTCTGATTAAATTCCTTAAATATCACCTTAAAACATAAAAGTTACTTAAACTTAACAGAAATGTTAAGCCTTCCCGTTCCGATCCCGTGCTGTTACGTGCTTCGGCAGCCGAAGTCGGCGCTCTCGTCTTCGGCTCGCAGCTCTTCTCTCGGGCTAGACGAGATCAGCTGATCGCTGGACCGGTCGCAAAGACAGTCTGCATTTGTTTTGTGTTTGCTGACTGCTTTTGGAGTCTTCGGCTTCTTTGGGAGTTGAGGAAGATGTGGCAGCGATCTTCGCTGGGGCGGCAAGTTAGCCCGTCTCGGCTTTGGCTTTGCTGTTAAAGCTGTGATTGCTGTGTTTGCGGTGGCTTTGCGAGCGTTTTGGCGAGGCAGAGCTTCGAGTCTACTAAAGTTGGACGCCGCATTTGCCAATTGAAACATTCAAATGTGAATATCGTACGGGTGAAGACGTCTTCTGTTCGTCTGGCTCTGGCTCAAATTGTATTTTCAAACCCCTCCAAAGTGTTGTTCATAAGTTGAAGCAGAAACATAAAGTGCTCATAAAGTGTTTGATACTTCAAAACTCTCTTGGGATCGATCTTAGGAGTTATTTTTTGCCTTTTTAAGGAGTTTTAACTAATTTTTGCAGGAACAATTTGTGTATAGTGTAGTTCCAAGGATTAAAATGCCTCGAATTGGAAAATTAATATAAAAGGAGCACTTTTTATTTATTTTCCAAGGAGTTGCAAACTTTGATAAACTTTAAGGCAACCTGGAAGCATAAAAAATAAAGCTAAGAAAATATCACTTCATGTTGGACTCTGTAAATATTTTGTAATCCCATCAATTTGTAATGTTTTTTTCTTGGCATTTTGCTTTGAACTTGTCCCAAATCTCGCATTACCTACAAAATTATATCAATTCACAATTCAATTCACTTGATTCGCTTTCGGATTGCCAAACTTGAGCTTCGTCTTAATGAACAGCTTGAAGTGATTTTTTGCTGCCACCGAAAAAACATCAACTAAATCGTGATATCTGTGCATTACAATTCCTCTCTAGCCCATAACAAATAATAAACCAAATAATCGAGCATAGTGAGACAACATCAACAACACCAACAATAACGAAAATATGCAACAATTTAAGTAATATTCACGAGAAAAACGAAAACAACAAAAAGCAACGGAGAGCGGAACGGAAAACTTTGTCATAAATAAGTTGGCGGCGAAACCTCCATATTACTTCAATCACGAACACGAAAGCAAGAAAAAGGAAGCTGTGGAAGATTGAGTTGCTGCCACAGTTACCGCCGTCTCAGCCGAGTGCTACTGCTCCACAATCTGACATTCAGAGCACTGCCAATGATGCCGCTGCCGCTTAAAGGTGAGTTAGCCTGGTTAAGAATAATGTACTTTGTCGAGAATATTTCGACAGCTTCACACAGCTCCTACAGCTGACAGACTTCTACTTAATAAAATGCCAAACGCATTTTGCACGCATGATTGGATAAAAATATACAAAAAAAATAACCAAGCAAACTGATGTGTGCTCGGGTCGTTGCCTTTCACAAAGCATCATCTTACTTAGATTTATTGCATACATTTCCTACGTAATTTTGTTACTGCTTTTGGCCAGTCAGCAAGACAGCGGAGAGGCTGGTAAAATGTCAATGCGTTGGCTTCATAATGGAGAGGCCATTTTATGGCGGCTCTTGTGAGTTATGCAAGCCCCACTTGCATCTTCACTAAGATCGACGAAAATAAAAGTATATAGGCTCCATTCTAAAACCTCACTTGGAAAAAATAGCCCCACACAAATATCACAGATAAGAAAGACTTTGAAATAAATAAATGTTTAAAAATTAAAACTATATTAGTAATAAATTAAAAAGCTATTCAACAATTCAAAAATTACAGGAAAATATCTGAGTTTAAAAGAATCGATTTAAAACTCCGTCACGAATTAAAAAGTCATCTTGAAAATAAAACCCAGCCTCCATTAAAGCTAATAACTTAATCAAGTTGGCCAATCAAATGAATCAAAGTCATTACTATTGAAGAAAACAGCCTTAGCTTGGCTTCTTGTATTTTTCATGATCAACGTTAATATTAATTGGTTCTAAGCAAATTAAATGACGAACAATTTCCATAAATCTTCAATTAGGCCTGAAGCGGTGACGCTGGTCTGTTGATTAATTTGCAAATTGTTGGCTGGCTTAGATGAATAGATACAGCAATTAAAAGCCATGCAAAAGCCTCAAAATTGCCGGCATGCATTTCAATTTTTTTCTTCTTCTTCAGCTTCTGCTGCTTTTGGCTGGTTTTCTAATTTTTTACTGCATAAATTTAGTGTTGCAAAATTTTCAGCAACCACAATAGTTGCCTCGACTCTTGGCATTGTTATTAACGAATCTTAGATCTGAGCTGAGCACACAGTTCAAGGATGAACGGCAGCGGTAGCCGCTTAAATCAGAATAAACCCTTGGGAGGGGGCTGGCCCAAAGTTAACTGAAAATGCAGCTGCAACATTTTTTTGTTAGATAATTTCAATTGCAGCTCGGGCTCAGTGATTACGGGGTAAGCGACTCGGACCAGAGGGCCGCAGAAAGTAGTGCAGGAATTAGGAAATGTGCCTTAAATGTCAAGAGGTGCCACAGTTTCGTTTTTTTCTACGGTCTGAGGCAGGTCTCGTGGCGCAAATGAACAAAAGAAAAGCCAGGCTAAGAGAAAAGACAAATTTAGGCCAAATGTGTGACTTAACCGTCTTTCACATCACACACACCCCCGCACAAGCGGGCAGCTGGAGCGGAGAAAGGGGCAGCCAGCCAAGCCAGCCAGCCAGCCAGCCCGCTTTTTTTTTTGCTTTATGTGGCAGGAGGTTAAAGTTGACCGGGGAGACGAGCCGAAGGCAGGCGAAAATAAAGCCAGATAAAGTACGAATACAAAACAAAACCCAGGGCTGCTGCCTCAAATGTAACAAAATGCTATAGTACAATATAATTTTTGCCCGCTTGTTGTATGCAGATGTTGGCCGACAGATAAAAGTTCAAAATGCGAGCGCCTGTTGTTGCCGGAGCCTTAGCCGGGTCTAGTCTGGTCTGGTCGGGTCTGGCCAGGTCTGGTCGGGCCTGGTCTGCTCATTAACGTTGCCAGCAAAAGAAATGGCAAATAAATTAAAAAGTCATTCAAGCAACAATACACCAAAAGGAGGATTCCCCTCCAGCGACTAAAGTGGCTGTAGTTGTTAGGGATTTTCATAGCTGGAACCTCGCTCAAGTGTTGATGCGTTAACTGGCGCTGCGTGCGCTTCGCTGAAAAGCCAATGAGCCGCATCCGAGAGATACTGCGAGTAAAAGTATCTGCCGATTCCCTGTAGACACAAAACCAACAAAACAAAAGAAAAAAAAAACAACCTCACAATTGCCGTTCGCTGTTTTTTTGTGGCGCATCTCGGGTGATTAATGAAGTGTAAATAATGTACATGTTTTCTATGTTTTTTTCTACCGATATTTCAACATATTCTAGGCGGACTTTGTTCGGGTTTTTCCTTCCATTTTATATTAAGATTCATCATCATCGTTTGGCCGCTGATCTGAGGGCTTTGTTTTGGCAGTAAAAACGAAAGACTTTGACAACGAACTTGCAACGCTTGGCAGCCAAGTCCGTAAATAAAAACATCACCTTTTTCAGCTAACCGTTATTGTCATTCGGCCAAATGTCAGCCCAGTGCACTTGAGCCATAAATAACCCATTTGTCACTGTTTTTTTTCGGTTTTTTTTCGATGAACAAAAAGCAGCGAACTTGAACTTTCAAAGCGAATTGTGTGGATTTTGCAACGGTACTTTATCGAGAGTGCTGAAGTGTTGAAATACAGAAAATGATCGCCACAGCTAATGCAAAGTTAAGCCATAATTTATCACCCTAATGCCGCATTTAGTCTGTCCCTAATCATAGTTATTTGCCCGAATGCGTAAAACGTTCAATTACATCACGATCTTAAATATTATCATTAAATATTCCACTTAACAACTAAATGCCAGCATTCTGAAATTGTTGCCGCCACAATCTGTGCGGCTCGTTCATCAAGACACACGTGCGTTGCGAATTGCGTAGCGATTGCCAGCCTTTAATGGTCGCCACGAAGATATAGCCTTAGCCATAGCCAACTTGATATATGGCCAGCCAGGCGGCAGGCTAAATGTCAGGCCGAGATGCTGACCTCCATGGCACGACGCGCTCCGTTTTGGGCCGTTTTAGGGCTGCCACTTGAATGGCATTTCGGTCTGCATGGCATGGTCTAAGGTGAACGTCATGGAGCCGAGTGACCCAAGATGGCCACTGGGTTTATAGCATCGAACTTATTTTGGGAGCTGAACAAATCCCCGATATCGGAGCGACTTGTTTTATTAAAACTTACCTCTAGTTCGAGTTGCTTGGGCACAACACAAGGCGAAATAACATTTGGTTTTAATACCTAATAATCTCAATTAACAATATTCCCCCATTCATTTAACAAACAATGAAGAATGAGCGAATCTCTGTCAGCCATAAAACCCCCAAACAAGTTTCTCAACGAAGGGGGGCTTTCTTTCTACGCATATATCTACGCCTTGATATCTATAGATAATTAATTCGCTATTTTACAGTTGTGCCGTAGAACTTGATTCCCAGCATATTTGCCTCAATTTAATGTTTGTTTACCTCTTAGCCAGGATCTAATTCGGGCGAATGACATCATTTGGCTCGCGCTAAGGATGCGCATTTATTGATCACGATCGAATAACTGGTTGTCCGGTGGCAGTGTGATTCATAAAAGCCATATGAAATATGAAGACACTAATGAGTTTTTTTAAGAAGGTGTCGGCCAAGGCTAGAATCTGAGCAGCAGTTCGTTCTCACTGCGGGCTATTAAAATTATTATGACTGGCAATGCACAGTTCCCACCGTCGGCGGTGCCTCTGAACTATCATTTTACGTATAAAAATAAACAGGTATAAAGTGTCAATAATCGTCTATTAGGCCACTACTTAAGTAGGCAAAATTCACACAAATTGGTATCGATTTCAAGCATCGAATACCATACCACCGGCTGACAACCAATTAGAGACGCCTCCTACCTCACATGTTGGGCTTGAGAGTACAACAAAATCGAATCAATAAATCAAAGAAGTCAGAAACAAATTCCGCATTCAATTCCACGATATTGTTTGATATTTTCAAGCACAATCAAGCGCGCGAAGGCAACCAAATGACAAGAGCTTTCAGCAGTCATAATCATGTTTGCCACGATAAAAAAACAAAACACAAAAAACACATTGATATTTTCGGAAACTTGTTGTCGCTTACAGGCGCGCGCTTGAAAATGGCATGAAAAAAAGACCAGAAATCCAACAAAAACATCTTTCTTGTCGTGCCAAAGTCAAGTTCGTTACCTGAGTCTTTTGTTTGGACCAAGAATCGTGTTATGAGCTATGAACTTATCGCAATGATTAACTTAATACGGCTGCGGATTACGTTCGCTCGATGGCTGGCTGGCTGGCTGGAAGAGCAAACAGAAATCTAATTTTCCCAGTGATTTCCGCTTGAACTTTTTTCATTTTCCGCCACACTGACACGCTGAACGAACGAAGCTGTGTACGAAAACGGAATCATAACAAAGTCCAAATCAAAAGTGACTTTCATTTACGTGGCAAACAAGAAACAATTACGCCAAACAATAAGCAACTAATTCGCATCTTCGTGGCTGTCGAGTATGTGGCGTTCGTTGGATGCAATCTCAGAAAGGCCATCACGACGAGTAGGAAAAGCGCAGCTAAGAAAACCCACAAAGCCGCAGAGGCACAGAGCCACAGAGCCGCCCCACTGGCTTATTGTGTCTGCGGCCATAATTAAGCCGAGAGAGTGAGAGATGATTATTTAACCAGGTGACATAAATACACGGCGCCCTGATAACGAACACTGGCTGACCCAAATACGCGTGATCTGGTATCTGGAATCTGGCCGAACAAAAGAACCAATCCAAAGGTGCAACACTGTTGCCGGTGCTGTGGCAACTGCCTCAATTACTTATTAATTGCCAGTTGTTGGCGGTTGGTGCTACTGGTTTAGCTGCTGCAACTGCTGCTGCGACTGCCACTGCTGCCGGCGTGTCTGATGCCGCCTGCCGGCCTGTCATAAATTGCGCTTGCCAGCGGATTGCCTCATATCATCAATTGAAACTGGCTGGGCGGCATTTTCAATTGTTATCTTTTGATATTTTGTTTTTCGCTTTTTTTTTCGGCTATTACTGAAGAAAACTTTGCACATCCCGCCGAAAGTTATATATCTTCTCGGTGACAACTCAATTGTTATGTGAGCACCGGCGGGGGATTAATTTCCGCGTACATTCGATGGGTGACACAGCGAATTGGCGGATCTGAAGGAGGCAATACAGGAACTGGCCGATTGGCACTATAGGTGAACCAAACCGGCTTTAGCCGGGTTCATCTTCAGGCCGAACGTTCGAGTAATATATGGGACACATATGTATTTACTTTCACAAAGTAAACGCATTTTGGCAACCTACTTAATATGTGAATGTTTATTAAAAGTGCGACTTGAAGTTGTATCTAGAGATTCTGGTATATTATTTTTAACGACTCTTGGTCAATTACCCGCATTGATTGTACAGTTAAATTGGCATTTCGAAGGCTTAGCTTGTATGTGAACCACAGATGTTTTTTGTCTCTCTTGAAATCAAGTTTGTGGCCTGAGTCTTTTGTTCAAGCCGATCTCTGATTGTTATTTTTGCAATATTCTTTTTAGTATACTCATTAACATCAATCCTAGTTGGATTAGAGATTTTTATAGACCATTATCATCATTCCATTTGATAAATGCGCCACATAAACCACGAAAACTTGTATATGTTTTGATGAGCGATGCGATTCGATATGCGTAGAGGATTGGAAATATATGCTAATTTCGATTTGAATTCTCAAACCCCCAAAATTCGGATTAAGTAGGTGCAGCTTCCGGTAAAGGGCCGCCAGCTCAGATGCTCGTTATGCCGCCGTAACCCCAAGCTCTGCAATTACCTTGGCGATTTTAATGGCATAACAACGGGTTAACTACGGCATGAGTGGTGCTCTCGTTATTACAACAGCTCTTTATGATCCGGGCAGGCGCTGGCAAACAGTGTTTTCTGGGCTTATACACTGAGTGTAAACAACCCAAAATATGTCTACCCGATAATTAAGTAGCACTGCAGCCAGGTTCCTAAAACATCGGCGGGATGCCATTGGCAGTTCCCGCCCCGCGGCAGCTCTTGCATGAAGAGTTGCTGGGGCGCATCGGTCTGCAAATAGCCGGGGAAAAAGTGGAAATCATCTTCATCTTCGCATTTGGCGCTAAATGTTGTGCGCCGCGTTTACAAATCGCCGGCAATTCGCCCGGGCCCAAACAAATTGAGTTCCATTTAAGCCTAGGCATCATCTGAATGCGCCGCTCCGAGCTGCGACTCGCTCTCGATGGGCGGTCGAAGCCATAGTGCGGAGTCCGAGTCAGTGCCTCTTGGCCATGTGTGAAACAGTTGACAGGCGGCTGCCACGAAGCGTCAAAGTGACTTTGCTATGCCTCCAGTATTCTTCTTCTTTTTTGTTGTTGCACGAGTATTACGCTCCTCGCTTCTTCTACATTCTCGCCCAACAGCTACACAAATTGCAAATGAGTGGCAGCAGGCACAAAAAGCGCGGCACGGAAATGCACAAGAATTCTTGGGCAAAAAAGCGGCCGAAAATTGTATCAGAGGTGGAAAAAAATGGCCGGCAGCAGTGGCCAAAATGATTGCATTTGACCTCAAAATCTATTAGCACGTCGAACTCTGGCGGCTATGAAATGCAACCGCGTTGCCGCGCCCCCTTGGGGCACTTTGGGGCCCGAAAACTGTGAGGTTGCCGCAAGAATAACAAAGGCAGCAGCGGCGGCGGCAATAATTGCCGCCACACTCATGTCTGGGTGCATCAGCGACACGTAGGTCAGTGCATCAGCATGGGGCTCCAAGACAGCACCATCAGACGCCGCGTCGTCTGGCCGCCTTCACTTCCCCGGCTATCTGCTGCCGAATCTCGGAGGCAGCTCCGATGCTTAAAAAGTGCTTAACAAAAAGTCTTGTTATTGCAAAATTTACATGTCTCCGTCTCTGTCGGCTGACGCATATTCACACTTGGGATTTTTCGTGATTGTTCCGCGTGCCCGGCTGAGCTTTAAGGCACGATGCGAGGGGATATGTGAAAACATAGTTTGTGATTAATTGTCAGACAAACGAAATGTCACAAAACAGCCATTTGTTTCACAAATTCGTTTGTTTCGTTGGCCAAAAACTGAACGAATTATGATTAATGATTTATTTACGTAGTAGAATGTCACAAGCTCCGCTTTAATATACAGATATGTACAGTAGATGCTATAATAATAGTATTTAAATAACATCTATGGAAATGGAAATATTGAAAAATAAAAACAAATATTTCTGCTTAGCTTTACATAAGTTTTTTGACATTTTCTTACCAGAAAGTAAATATAAAAAAAAATAATAATAATAATATGTACTAGTCTAAAATATTCTTGACATATTTATGAGATACCTTATTAAGAAAATATATGAATTAGCTAGCTATTTTATTAAAGTTATCAGTTTAACCATTAAGTTTATACTGTAATTATGATATTTTCTTATAAAGCCTACAACCTATAATTAATTAATATTAATTTTCATTAGTATCAGAAATCGCACTATTATTTTAACCACAACTATAATCTTTTGCTTTCTCACATCAGTTTATTATGTGTACTTCCCAACTGCTCAGGTCCCGACCCATTTCTCATGCCATCTTATAACATCTGCCATTCGAAGCGGAGATGCAGGTACCTGAAGAGAGACAGCGCCAAATATTTGTTCAGTAATCCAATTATGAGTATTTGTACTGGCCCCGAGGAGACATTATGCAAATATTAAAACGCGCATCATTCGCGTGATTTATGGGACAGGAAAGTCCAAGAAATCACAGAAATAGATCCCAAATTGTGCGGCACAATGGGAATCATTTGGGGCAGTCCCGAAAACTGATCTTAATCTGTTCGGATGTGCCAATATCAAATACGGTTTTAATTGCCCCGCCTCGCAAGGCTGTTTAAGAAAAAAGAAAAAAGAAAGATAAACAAAAGCAAACAAATGCGGCTTGCCAAATCTGCTGTAAAAATAAATAAACAAAATGCACAATGGGCCTGGAGCGGGCACTTTCAAAACATTTTTGCCTGGGAAACTTAGCCAAAGCCAAGTGATTTGCTCGGCTTAGAGTATTATGCATTTATAATGACATTTTTCACACAGTTTAAAAAGCTGAGGCAAAACCCCACTATCCGTTGCCATTTAAAATGTTTAGCATTTGAATTTGGTTTTGTTTTAATTTTGGCTTCGTTGAAATACCATAATAGAACCTATTGAGATGTATAGCAAAATGTTGGTAGCGTTTCGGTGATTAATTATGAGAAATTTGCATAAAATTAGTTCAAGTTAAAGATTAGCGCGAAAAAACAAATGACTCAGGCAGGAAACTGGCATAATGTGTTGAGATTATATCTGCAAAGAAGATATAGATGATTTTGGGTATAACAAAAAGTAATTTGGAATATCCAGAACATTAAATTAAATGCAGTTATGGAACATTTGATTTTCTAAACAATTTCATTTCCTTGTTAGAATTAGCCGTATTTAAGTGCAAATCATGTGGGGTTTTCTACCCCTCCGAAAGGCCATTCGTGATTCGCCAAAATAATCCATTCCCAAGGATGATGCCAATGGCCTTTTTGCAAAATAATTTCTCTCCCACCATTAGCCAAATGACCAGCATATCCATCCGCACCTGCATGGCACTCCCAATCGCGCTAAGCAAACAAAAAGCCCCAATCAAGTTTTAGATGTTCCCCAGTCCGCCGTTTCGATTGAAGATGCGCTGACTTTATGCAATTTTTCGCAACAGGACAGGATAGTCGTTTCATAATGAATTTCGGTAAAGGTGAAATTTCCTCTATTGCACTTTTTAACTTATCTTATTTTTTTGTTTGTGGGTGCCTGCCTGCACACGAGTTACAAATAAAATGAAATAAAAACGATTTGGCAGCGCTGACTTTGTGGGGGAAGGCCACACACGAGCCAGTGCAAGGCAGCTGCTGGCAAGATAAGCAGCCGCAAAACAGCCAAAACAAATAAATCAAATCTTCAAATAACACGTATACGACATGTGGTCCAAGGGAGCACAAGAAGAAGGCAGCCGCTTGGCATCGCTTTAGTTTCTACGATGCTCTGTACTCTGTGCTGGTTTCAACACTTGGCCACAACACAATGCGGCAAAAAGGCAGCAAGAAATGCTGCGGAAAAAAACAAATGCTTCCTTCATGTCAGCTCAGCAACCGTAAAGGTTAAGCGGCAACTTGACAAAAAGGTTAAAACGATTTAACAGACATTTGGCTGCAATGCGGAGAGTGCGCCCCTCGAACTCCTCACTCACACTTCACGCCTCACACTTGATGGCGGCAAAACCGACCCGGGCAATCGCTGGCTGCATCGATCCTTGCCATATCTTCAGCCTTTTCGGCCTCGAAGTTACATCGGAGTCCCGGTCCCGTTCCCAATAGCGATCCCCTCGAGCGCTGAGCATGTGTTGAAGGCGGAACCGAAATTTTGATGGCGTAGACCCTCGGCATGGCGCGCGGAAAATGCAACCTCAGTCTTTGGCAGTTAACTGGCGCTTGCTTATTATTTTTGTTGGTGTCGGCGGCGTCTGTTGCTGCCACAACACCTGCGTTGACATTTTTTTTGGTGTATTTTTTTTCCAACAGCGAAACTTCCTTATTTGTCATTGTTGTGGCGAGCATTTTTCAGCTACATGATTGAGTTTCTTGCCACGCTTTCTTATGAATTATGGTGTGAACAGCAGCTTGATTAATATCATCCAATGGATGCGCTGAGAGGAAGTAATTTGCGGTCGATACTAATTTATGAACAGTTATTTATTTATAAACGCAATCAATTTATAAATACTCAACTGATGCAATCCGATTTGACCTTCGGGCGAATAAACGCCATTTAAGCCAAATCGAAGTCGTTTTGGCACAGCCTTGACAATGACAAACCGTCGATGCCGTGTAATTGCAAATTGAGAATCGTGAATTGAAATTAAGATTTGTGCAGACCCAGAGACGGGGCAACTCTTGAACTTTAGCCAAGTGCTTGGCTAATCGACTTAATTTACAATTTTTTATTAAATTCTTTAATGTCAAGCCTGTGGTACATGACCATTAGTATTACACACAGTTTACTTTGTCTACATTACGTTATTTTGACGAAATTAAATTTAGGTGTGAGAATATTTTATGCAAACGGCGAAGACGAAAACGCCGCCGCCGCTGCCGCCCAAGGCAATCAACTAATTTAAATACAAAAAGCAATTTCGGCAACCGAAGAAGAATCCACAGCAGACAATGCATTAAGGCCAGAATCAACTGCAGCTAATTTCAATTTAAATTTATGTTCGCCGAGATTCTGTTCGATTTTGCATTGTTATTGAAAATGGCCAGCCGCGTTACGTAAAGCCAACCGGTCTATTGTCTTGACAGCGACCAAATTGCCCGAAAACCCATTGAAAATGAGTTAATTGAAAGAGTGTCACCGGTCAGGTTGGTTGATCTCTCTCTGGTCTCTCCCCCCGAGAGTTTTGATATTGTTTGCTGTTGTGCAAATTAAAACAATTATTTGAAATTATGCAAAGTACGCAGAAACTACGGGAACAACAGCGACAACAGCTGCAAAAATGAGCTGACGGAAGCCGGCGATACTCGTTCCGAAGTGAATGTCTGCCGGGGATTGACTGACTGACTGCCTTACTGACTGAATGGGCTGTGGACTGCCTGGCTGACTGACTGAGTGGCTCCTGGCCCGTCCGTTACCTGACAGCTGTTCCTGGGCAGCCCCCTGGACCAGCCTAAAATGTAATAACTTATTGCGCATTCGCCCTGGGTGCAGGTACACGCTCTGCGAATCTGCCAATCTGCATATCTGACTATCTGCCTTTCTGAGTATCCCCTAGTATGGCAGGGCAGATATATGGCCATATCTAACGATCTGCCGTAAATTTCTGCATGCGTCTGTGGGCGTCGCCGAATTATGCAATCGCTGAGAGTCTTTGTCTTCTTCGGCACATTGACAACTCTTCTTCTCGGCTCTTCTGCTCTGCGGGGCAGATGTTGTTGTTGATTTGTGCAAGCTCCGAGTACATTTATTATTTCAGCCGCTATTTTTGTATAATTTCCATTACCCAATAAGGCGCCTGCGCGCCGTGTACGTGTTTTTGGCAGTAATTATTTCGTTGCTTCTTTCTTTTCGGTCTTCTCCCACGATCTTGTGCAATAAATATTCATAATTTTGTTAACTAGCTAAACATTTGCCTATCTGCTTCCCCCTCTATCTTTTCAGGCAATTCCAAATACAAAATGCGGTGTACGCAGCTCAGTTTCATATGCGGTAAGTTGGAAAGTTCAACTTTGATTCGGTTTCAATGGGATTTATTATTGGAAACCATAGTTTTTTAATTTAAGCTTATTTTGGTTCATAAATAAATACAATAATTTGTTTTGGCTAACTAAAAAAAGACTTCTTCGACTTGTGAGCATCCTTGACCTTGTCATCTCATAATTTTCCCATCATAGATCAGTCCCAGTCTAACGGTGAAGCTATGCGTGTGCCCCTAAGCGTGGGCGAAATTGCGTTAATGCCCCTTTGTCTTAGCCAGTTGCGTGAGCCGTCTTTCTTTTTTGTTAGTTTTGACTGACTTGGCGTGCGACAAAAAGAGATCTAAAAAAAACATGGGGGTTCCGAACATAGTTCAGATTCAGATTAAATGTGACTTTGATTTGAATTAATGGATTGGCCGGCCAAGCGCCTGGGAAATGCCATTTTTAACGGCTCATTAGGACGGGCGTGCTGGCCGAGACCCAGATGCCAGATCGGCCATAAGTGACAGCTCATCTTGCGGCGAAGCGCGTCGAATAAAACCCACAATGGACGTTGCTGTATGTGAGTAATTACGCGCCCATCGACAGCGCCTCTCAATTAAGTCCGCGGTCCATCCCGCTGTGAGTGGCACGAACCCGACCGAAGATTGGGCAGAGACAGATCCGAAATTGATGCGAGTACTCATGGCGTATACTTGATGAGGCGACCGTTCGATTTTGAGTCCGCTCGCCGCCAATCAGCGGGCACAAATTATGGGCAATTGTTTAATTTGAATAAGGCAGCAACACCCGGTCCGGGGTGCCCCTCCTCCTCCACCTCCGATGATTCACTTAATCGCTGTGATTATGCTGCAAGTGGGCCTTGAATCTGGGGGCTATTTTTGGTTATTCAATCGCCCCTCGCGGCGCGACGAGACATCTTCCTCTGCTTCCTCTGTCGGCTGCTACTTAAGCCGCAGTTCATCATGACTTTTTATTTCTGTTTCTTTCTTTAATTGTCTTTATGCTTTAAAATTTAATTATTGCATTCGGCGTCTTTGGAGGGGAGCCTGAGGTCAGTCACTTCCAGCCAGTCCCAGTCTAAGTCCCATCCCCAGTAGCCGCCGTCGCCGTCTTGCGTAATTTGACAGTGTCTGACATCCAAGTTGAATGGAAAAGTCAAGGTCTCCATGACTGTCCGCCATCGAGAAGACATTCTAAACGGCGGAGGAGAATATAAACCTGAAAAGTTGAGGAACCTGGCTTCGGTAGAGAATGCCCCGAAAAAAATGCTAACCATAATAAATGGATACGAGTATTCTCACAAAGAAACTAATTATGGTGTAGCAAGAGAAGTTCCATTAAATTAATTCCATTTAAATTTTATAACAAGCGATGTCAAGAAGTCCCATTAAATTCCATTAAATAAATAGCTATAAAATGTTGGAAGACTGTAATTATTAACGATAATGCCAGAAGTTCAATAACATATAATAAATAAAACAGAGAAAATAAAATAGGCAGGCCACAAAAAATTAATGAATCTCTCAGTAGTAAAGGTATTATTTAGCTCCTAAATTCTTAACAACATAAAGTATTCTGAGGTTTAAAAAACTTAAGTTCACTGGGGAGCCATGGTCTTCGACAGATCTATAAAATATATTATGTATATTTGTTAATATTTAATATTTATACTTATTATTAATACTTAATTTTCAATGTTACAGTCCTTTTAGTACTGGCTTTCCTTGGCCACACCAGCGCAGAATCAAAGGTAAATTACTACCCAAAACTCTGACTGAATATAATCTATATAAGTTCCCATATTTAGTACCGCACTCCTGCCCGGATATTGGCCAAGCAGACGGGGGCCACCCAGTTCGAGGAGGAGCGGTACGAGGCGCACACGAACTGCAACGAACACAAGCACCACCTGAAGAAGCGCGCCTCGGACGAGGATGTGGACTACGAGGTGTATCAGGGCGTGGTAGGGCGGCCGGGAATTGACTTTCCCATCTACCCCCGCATTCCCAAGACCTCGTTCAGCTGCCGATCTTACGGAAATGGATATTTTGCCGACATGGAAACAGATTGTCAGGTATGAACATCGATATTTATGGCACTTTATGGGCAAATACCAAAAGAAACTATTTCTTCCAGGTTTTCCACATCTGCGAAGAGGGCCGCAAGATCTCGTTCCTATGCCCGAACGGCACGATCTTCCAGCAGAGCGAGCTCACCTGTGACTGGTGGTTCAAGGTCAACTGCCTGGGATCCTCGGGCTACTATGCGGAAAGTGCCGAGATCTTAAACAAGCAGCGAGTGCATCGCGTTCGTCCCTCGGTTCCTGTTCAGGGCTTTAACATTGTGGGCGGTGGACTGAACATCAAACCCAAGGTTACTCCTGTCGCTGGTCAAGCTAGGTCCGGACCCCGTTCCAATCCCGATAGACGCATCGATTCCACTGAGGACGTACCCGCCTCTGTGGAGAGTGTGGACTTTGATGATGTGTCCGGGGAGAAGCAGCGGAAGGTTCTGGCCAGCATCGATAACAACAACAATGAGCACGAGACTCAGATCACCGCGGAGAGTTCCTCTTTTGTCAGTGGCTCTGGAAAGCGAAGGGCCAACAAGGAGGCCAATCCCAGTCGCAACAGCAACGACGATGTCACCCTGCTGAAACCGTCGCGCCAAAGGACTCCGGCGGTCTCCCAGGAGAGAGGTGTGTCCACCGAGAGGGCTAGGAATGGCCAGAGGGGACAGCATCGCTACAGTGGCAGCGAAGAGCACAGTAAGGAGAAGGAGAAGCCCGCTCCCATCCAGGTCAAGGAGAAACCAGCTCCCATCCAGCTCAAGGACAAGCCCGAGTTCTATGAGGCTCACTCCACCCGATCTGTGCCGCAAACCACGCCCCACTACGCAGCCGGCAGCTTCTCCACTGTCCGCCGCCTGGAGCCCAGCAAGTCCACGCCCTTCTACACGCCCACAGTTCCCAGCCTGGTGAAGTCTAAGAGCACGGAGGGAAAGCTCAACTACATCAAGGGCGGTCATGTGGCAACGACACCCAATCCCAACCGCTTTGGAGGAGCCAGCTCAGGCCTCTTCCTGGAGTCTTCGGTAGCGCCTAAGGTCAAGCCCACTGCCAGTGCCAGCATCGAGCTGGACAGCACCTACAAGCCTGTGATCATTGGCATGAGACACCACTACGATGTGGCCAGTTCCGGCGAGTTCCGTCCGCCCGCCAAGTCCAGCGAGAGTCGCGACTATTTGCCAACAACTCCCTCTCCGTCGGCTACCAGCAGCGGACCCACCTATCTGCCCAAGAGCGGCAAGTCGCCCAGAGGCAATGCCGCAGCCGCCGCTGGAGAGGATGTCCTCCTCTTCGCACCCAATCCCGTGAAGGAGGAATCCGTCTACCGCAACGTACAGGAGATGCTAAAGACCATGAACCTGCTGAAGGATCAGTTTGAGGATGTGGAACTGAACGCTGCGGCAGCAGCTCCGGCCCGAGTGGGCCTGGAGATCCCACCTTCCTCGGGCCCCGATGCTCTGGTGTCCCTGGCCAAGTACTTTGCCCAGGAACACAACGACACCAGCAACTCGCTGGGTAATCCGAATGTTAAGTCGGACAAGCCCGACAAGACTGTTGTGAAAACCAAGCTGTCCGCCAAGCCACCGCTACCCACGATCAAGCCATCGGACGCCACTGCTCTGCTCACCACTTCCGAGAACCCGCCAGCCATCAGTGAAAACGCGGACGACATCAAGAAGAGCCTGTTGAGTGACACCACGGTCAAGAAGTACAGCAATCTGTTTGGCCTGAAGGCCGCTCAAGGACGGGGTGCTGGAGAGGGCGACATAAGTGCCGGACTACTCTCCAATCAGCCAAATGGAACCCAGGCCGATTCGGGATCGAAGTACCAGCAGTTCCCTCAGATCGGCAGCACAGGATCCACGATTGGTGCTTTGGCGGAGAAGCCAGAGTCTCGCAAGATCGCCCAGATCTTCTCCAACGCTCTCTCTAGCTATCTGGACAATCCGGCCACCTTCCGCGCCGAGCTGGCTGCCCGAGCTCGTCCTACGGAGCCACCAAGCACGCCCAACTTCCGGCCGGTGACCACGACAGATCCCTCTCTGTTCAGCGATGGCACGGCCAAATACTATCTGCCCACCAAGGCACTGCCCGAGCTGACCACGCCCACACCTAACAGTATTGCCGCCGAGATCAATCACAAGTTCGACTCCACGCCGGCTCCTGAGTACTCCACCACCACGGAGCTGTACGAGGCCAGCACGAATCGCGGCCAGGAGCTGGAGTTCTCCTCGGGAGAACTGTCGCCGCCCAGCCAGGACTCGGGAGAGGAGTTCCTGCAGCAGCAGCAAACCCAGTCGTTTGTGAAGTCCCGCAACGACCTGCTGAAGGAGGCCAGGCCCCAAAAACTGGTGACCACCCACAAACCCACTGAACACCCGTGGGCGCTGAAGTCCCAGACGGACTTCCTGGATCCCCTGACCATCAACGACGGTCTGATGAAGGAGCAGCGCACCACGACCACCAGTACCACGACGACGACTTCGACAACAGCCTCGCCGTTTGCCTATAGGGTGACCACACCCACGCCATCTCGTTACGAGTGGGAGGACATCTTCCGGAGCTACGACATTCCCAGGGACGCCCTGCCCTCCAGTAGCGGCCTGCAGAGGATAGCCAACAAGCTGTTCGGAGGACTCAACGAGCAGGAGGCCCTGCATCTGCGCAACGTAATGGCCAAGGCGGAGCACGATCGCCAGGTGCTCAGCCTCCTGCTGCTGCTCATCCAGACCTGTGATGACCACAACGGCAAGGCGCTAGAACGGAGCAGGAAGCATCTGCTGAATGCCCTCATCGACATCGATAGCAAGACGGCGGCCACGGCTGGAGGAAAGACCTCCAGGCAGCGAGTGACCACTACAACGAACCGCATTCCAGTGACCACCTTCCGACGTGGTGGAGCTGCCTCCGGCGGCGAGTACTACACCAGCACCACGCCGGGATATACGACCACCACGGATCTGCCCACGACGACAACGGGGCTGGGGGCAGGCAGCTACGAGGAGACAACAAAGTTTGAGATCCGCGTCGAGGAGCTCGAGGAGGGCACAACGACGACAACGGCGCCCCTGCTGGAGCTTAGCTCGGACCGGCGGGCCTTGGAGCTGCTCAAGTCATTATATTCGCTGGCGTCCAAGTTCAGCAGCAGGCGGTAGAGCGAGGACGGTGGCGGTTCCTATCGGTGCACGAAACCTTGCGAGTTAATGCCTAACTTTAGTCAACTCCAATCTCCAGCTCCTCCTCCTTAAGTATCCCCCGTCCCCCAATTTCAGTTTGATTTCTCTTAATTTAATCCCTTATGATTTTGATTTTGACTTTGAACCAGTTACTTGTTAATTGTCTTCGTTTAGCCAATGCAATTTGCGCAATTAGTTTGTAAATATGTAAACGAAATACTCAACGATGAGAGCCCTGAAATACTCCTCCTCCATCGACTTGGTTGTTCCTGGTGCCCAGCCAAGCGGTTTCCGTTTAAGTTTAATCGAGAGTTGTATTAAATTAGTGTCTTACTGCTTAGTCTTAGCGAACGAGAACTCTTTCCATCCAGTATCCAGTAGGAGCGATCTATTTGAACAATCTGTACGTCTTGCTGTCTCTCTGTTTGTAAATATTTATTTAAACTTAATAAAGTACATATAAATACAAAAGAAGATTAATCGCAATGTGCTTTTAGTCGGGAAATAGATGGGTGGTGATTTGTCTGCCAATTGTTTAGTCAACTGATTAAATCATTACTAAACTGGCATTAAGTCAACTTGGCTAATCCCCAGAGTCCGCCAAAGACTCCGATCTCGCCTTGACACAAATGCAAAGATGGCCTCTCCGTTGGCAGGCTCCAATATAAATCATTGAGGTAAGGTCGAAGCCCACAAGAGTCGTAAAATACTCGTGTAATCAGACGAAATTTAAATATTTTTGTCATTGCTACCGAATGCATTTGCAAGAATATCAAATTTACAGCGTCCCCCAAGGACAAGTCGGATCGATATGCACTTGAAATGGCCATAATATTGAATTAATCAGCGTATACGTAACTTATATTACGTATACGTCACGTAGGGTCGCGCTGATATATGAATTCTGATAACTGGACGCCGGCACATCAATGGGTAATCCAGCGTCGTAAATCTGCTAAAGCGCAAGCACAAACGAACTGACGAACTGTCGTCGCTCTTCGGGGCAGCTGCCACATAAATATTCCAAAAGATGCGATGCATCCAAGTCAGCTGCAGGAACTGGTATAAAATTCTAGCGGCGTTCTAAGTTGCCCTGCAGTTGCTTCTCAAGTTTTGGACAGTTCGGAGCAGGTCATCGTGGCAGCGCAAAAGGATTAAAAGGATATTTTAATTGAGAAACGTAACAACTGTAATGATGCAAGTGCAAGTGGCACTGCAACGCGGCTCGTGCGTCTTGGCAGGTGAGTTGGCCAACAAACCGCAGATGGAGTGGGAACCGGAGCATGGTCTGACCCAGACCCAACCCAATCCCACACGGCGCGTAACTCAAGAGTGACGAGCGATCGGCTGTCCGCCTCATCACTATTAGCACTTCCTTTCGAGGGGCGTCTGTCTGTCTAATTTTTTGCTGCCTTGCATATTTACGAGGCATGCGTCTTGCCTTTGGCCCGTCGGCTGCCGCAATTCTTGGCAGCCAATTGATGTTGCGGTGCGTTATTGTTGCAATTGGCACAGTGGTAGAGGAGTTTTCACAATTAAACTTATAATAAAATCTAAAGTAACCCAGGTTCAGAAAGTTAAGGTTTTAAGAAAATATATCCCCAAAAATAAAGTTGTAACAAAATAAATATAGCACAGCTTTAAGTGTGATTTAAAAAGAGTACAGAAGGACGTAAGCCTTTGTACAAAAAAAAGACCCTTATAATAATAAGATGCGTAACACCCATACATTTGTTAAACAAGAAAATTGCTGACTCTGATCCACCGATCTGTCTTTGAAACAAAATTTCAAGAGCATCTTTGTCCAGTTCTTGAGCCAATTGGACAAATGATAGCCGGTTACGCATCTTAAAGATTATACTGTTCTTCGTATTAAATTGTACAATTGTTTTCCACTTATTGAGTGCAAGCTATACCACTGTGCCCGCTGAGGAGGAGTAGGAAGCTGATAAATAAAGATCGCGTTGCAAAGACGTCTTAGCCGCACTATCAGCGCCCAGAATCGCGACGTACTTGGCCTTAATAGGGACTGCGAAACTCTTCGCTACCACCGCCTTCGATGGCTGGCCAGGCGTTCATTTCGATTCGGTGCGTCGGCGATTCCACAGCTCGGAGCAGATCTTCGCCAGATTCCATACACACACACACACACACACACACCCGCTCGATTAGAAAGCGCTAATGTTGGCCCGTCTGTTTCTTCTAGTTCTGCTGCTGCTCTGGAGCGGCGGTCTGGCCCAGTTGCAGGTGCAGGTTAGTGGCCCGGAAGCTCCTTTATATTTCGCTTTCCTTTTAATAATCTAAACCATTTTGTGGCAGGCTCAAAGTGGCTACAGCTATGGTCGTCCTGAGGTGGCCAGTGTGGGTGGAGCCACCGCTGGAGGTCGCTTAACACCTGGACCATATCCCACGGCGGCTGCCCTGCCACTGACCCCTGCTCCGGCAACCACTGCGTATGGAGGAACGGGCCTGTTTCCCTCACCCGCCGTTGGCTACACGCCCAGCGGGCAGGCTACTACTGCCTTTGGAGCACCGGCTGCAGTGGGACCTAGTAGCAGCATCAGTCAGCCAAGGAGACCTTCGCCGGGTGGAATACCATCGACATCCTCGCGCAGTGGACCCTACGGCCCACAGACGCCGCAGTATGGAAACGCTCCGGGCGGCTCTGCCATTCGAGTTGCCAGTGGAACGAGTGGTGGCGATGGCGGCGACTATAGCGATGCCGATGGCGACTACTCGGCCATACCAGGTGTGCCGGGAGTTGACTATCCCATTTACGCCCAAGTGCCGCGCACGAACTTCGACTGCTCGCAGCAGGCTCTGCCCGGATATTACGCTGACATCGAGGCACAGTGCCAGGTCTTCCACATCTGCGCCCTCAACCGGACGTACTCCTTCCTGTGCCCCAATGGCACAGTCTTCAGCCAGGAGACACTGGTCTGTGTGTGGTGGAATCAGTACGACTGTGTCTCGGCGCCCAGCTTGTATGCCAACAACGCCTACATCTACGACTACTCCGAGCGGAGTAGCTCCAATTTGGCCACACAGCCTAATGCCAACGCATATCGACCGGGAGCCGCTACCACGACCGCCTTTGGAGCACCGGTTGCCACCACTGGAACCCTTCGCGCCACCGGAGTTCCGCCCCAGGTGGCTGGCTACAACGCTGGACGGGGGTCATATCCCTCGGCGACGCCCACACCCGCCGTCCAGGCTCAGAGCCCCTATGGAGCCGGCGCCGTTCTCCGACCCTCCATAGTCCCGGGCGGTGCAACCAATCGACTGGCGCCAACTGCAGCTGCTGCCGGTCTGCTGGCCACAGCCGCTGGCTCACTTCCCGATAACTCGTTGGTTGCCTTTGGCCAACAGCAGCAGCAGTCGCAGCAAGTGGTGGGTAGCGGAAACCGGGAGTATCTGCCGCCGGCCAGCGCTGGGCAGCAGCGGCAGCGCGGTAGCTCATCCGCATAGTTGGCGCAACACCTCCGACCCCTGGCACCTGTACCCGGATTTATGGCATTAGAATTAGTGGCCCTAGGCTTATCATCTTTTTAAATTGTTAGGAGCTCCGAGCATAGATCCTTACGGTTAGTTTTAGCATCCAAGCATTGAAATACACTACAAAGAACCTCTTTGACACGAAATTACATTCGATGTTTCTACAAACGGCAAAGATTTTGACGTGGCATCAATTGTTGGCTGTTGGCTGTTATGGGAAACCTTTTCATAGTTCAAGTTGATAGTTGATAGTTACCATTAAGGCATATATAATCAAGGCATATATAATACAATCATTTCAATTTCAATTCTATCAAGGCACTTTATTGAAGCGCACTAAGAAAGTCAATTTGCAAGGTGTTCTTATCTTTACTCTGTGCAGCTTTGCCCTCTCGCAGCAGCTTCCCGTATGCCTGCTTAAAGTCTGAGCGGATATACAGCTGCTTGCCCTTTTTCAGCTTGGGTTGTCCCGCCTTCGGCAGAGGTATCGTCGGATTGAAGGCCATCTGCGTGCTGTCGTACTGCGTGAACAGGTCGTGGGAGGAGCTAAAGAATAAATAAATATTGCTTAGAACATTTTGCCATAGTAAGACATTGAATTCACTCACAGCTTGCCAATATCGGTGGGCAGTGCTCCCTCGCCGGAGGCTGGCACTCCGTTGGCTATGTGCGTGGCCATCCGCCGCACCGTGGGATGATAGTGTCGCGCCAGGAGAGCAAGCTCATACAGCGACGTGCTGGCGGCATTACAGTACTCCGGATCCTCCAGTTCGGGATCATAGCGACCAGAACCGATACTGGTGTCCGTATCCAACAGAGCATCCAGCACGGAGGTGAGCTGGAAGGTCTGCTTAATGGTACCCAGCGTGGCCAGGGTGCCGTTGTGAAGCAGATGGAGACTTCCCGTCAGGAGACGCTTTACGAACGCCATCAGACGCTGCTGACTCATATTCCGTCGCCGCTTAACCAGCACCTCGTCCAAAGTGCGCAAAATAATGGCAAAGTCGTCGTGGTTCTTGCCCGCCTGCACGGCCAGCATGTTCCGGTAGAAATGCTGATAGAATCGGATGGGATCAATGTTCAGCACCTCGCCCTGGCCGGACAGAATCACGAATATAGTTTGAATGCAGTGCAGGCGCTCCCGATAGCCCAGCTCTTCTTGTTCCTCCAAAATTCGGTTGAGCACATCGATTAGGTCAGCGAAAAAGTCCAGATTGATGACATGTGCAAATCTGCAATAGAATCAATAATTAGAGATGTCTTGGAGCAGCAGGGAAATTGTAACTCACTCTGCCAAGCCCTCCAGAATGGCGCTCAGGACGCGAGACGTGGGATCGTTCTTCAGCACGCGGAAATAGATGGTAAACACCATCTTGATGATCTCGGTGAGCTTTAGGTTCTTGGCCTGCTTGTTCTCCTCGGCCCGGGTCTCCTCCAGTTCCCTGTTCACCTCGGTGAGCTTTTTTCGCCTCTTTCGCTCCTTTTTGGACAGACTAATCAAACGTTGGCGGTGCGATTCCAGCTTCTTTTGCTTCAGCTCGTTTTCCTTCTCGGCATCCAGGTTCACGCTCTTGATCTTCAGACCCATTAAGCAGGTGATGCACTCGACATGGACGTTGTTTTGCTTCGTCTTGATCAGGTTATTAATCCGCCTAACTATAAAGAGGGCCATCTCATATTTCTTGTCGTTGGCGAAGACAGTCCGGAAGCACTCATTGACAGCCGTCCTCATCTCCTGGTAGTTACAGTTCAGCATGTAGACCAGCAGCTGGGCTATGTTCTGGACGTAGTTGAAGTAGGGATGCGCCACCAGCAGTTCGCACATGCATTGCACGGCCACGGTGGCCAGCTTAATGGTCTGCGGCGTCCTCAGGCCGCCTCTCTTGTTCACCTGTGCCGTGAGGTGCTCCAGCTTCTGGAGGAACTTCTTGAACTGCTGCAGCAGGGCGTTCTCAAATGTTACACGCTCCAGGGTGGCCTTGCGCAGCGTCTGCATCTTAGTGTCCACCTGACCCACTCGATACTCGGGCAGAATGTCCTTGAAAATCTCCGTTATGGATATTATGGCCAGTTTTCGCACGGGCATCAAGTTGGGCAGCCTGGTCGCTGGATTTATCTCATCCATGAGCTCGTACAGAGCATGGAAGTTGCGCATCTTATCCTCGGGCTTTTCGAGCAGGCCAGAGCAAATGATGCCGATGCGATACTTCTGACGCTCGATCTCCTGCTGGCGTGCAATCAGGAGATCCGTCGTGGATATTAGCTTTGGGACCTGAGCGGCCGATGCGGCTGCCTCGGCATCGTTTACCACATCATCGTCGCTGTCCTCGAACTCGGTGTCGCCATCCTCCTCTTCATCGGAATCCTCCTCTTCCACCACTTCTTTCTCCCCTTTCTTGAGCTTTGGCTTGGGCAGGTAATCCACTTCTGTGGTGCGTGTGATGATCTGACCGTCCCTGGACTTGATGGGCAGCAAATCCAGCTTAATCTTTTGTGCCGCCTGCTCCTTCTTGGTGTCCGAGGCGTAGGCCCTTTCCAAGCCAATGGAATGCTGCTGCTCAGCTCCATCCTCGTCGTCAGCTCTGGCCTTTCGCTTGCGCTTGTTGGCTTGCAGTAGAGCCAAGTCGTCACCATCGAGCATGTCTGCCACATTGTCCAGCATTAGGTCATCGTCATCCTCGTTGCCGTCTTCCTCGAGCGGATTAAGTCCCAGAGAGGCCAATTTATTGTGCTTTTTACGCTGGGCCAGATTATCCTTCTTCCTCGCCTTTTGGGAGAATATATTCTGTCCCTGCTCACGCTTGGAGAGCAGTTGGTCGCGCTTCTGCTTATTTTTTTGTTGTTGCTGCTTCGAGAGCGGTGTTTTCTTCGATTTCAGGTGAGCCGCCCGCTTCACCGAGCTGATTTTCACTTTTTTCTACAGGTGGGCAATTGCAATAGCTTGATATTAATAATAAAAGGTAAGATATAGTACTTACCGTGCCCATAATGCGGCTTTTAATTTATTTAAAACGAAAACTACAAAATGTTGTCTTCTGAAATAGTCGAGCACATGGGAAACTAGCGGTACTGTCCACTTGCCAGCGACGATAAACAGCTGGTTACGGCCATGCCAACTCGTCGCATTTCTCAGTAACTCAGTGGTATTTTTTGGGTTTATTATTTTAATTCGAATGTGATAATTTGAATGAAATAGGAAGTTAACTTCGAAAAGCCCAAGTTTCTATACCTTGCAGATAATAATACAAATAATTTATAATCTAGCATATATTTTATTATCATATAATTAATATTGATCAATAAATTTGTTTATTTATTTAATATTACAGCATTTGTTTGTCAAATTGTCTGTAGAACAAAAAAAAATAATAGCCACAACTGTACAAATACTTTTGAAGTGATTTCTGGTCCAGACGGCGGAACACGTCCGCATCGCACAATCCGACCTGAATGTTGTCTGGAATCATTTGGTAACCGGCCTCCCTCAGCACATGGAAGACGGTGTTAATAGCGTCCTCAGTGCTCAGAACTTGGCTATGGCGCTCCTTCAGAAATTTTTTCCCCACAGCTGCTTTCTTTCCCAACAAAGTGGTCTTCCAGACGGAGTAGATTCCAGTGGGATCGACTTGGTAGAGATGTGGACCACCGTCGCTCCAGTCACAGATTAGCAGGGGATTAGGGCGAATCTCAGGGGAATTAACGTGATCCTTCATGATTTTGGCCATCATGTTTCCCACTTCCTTCACAAGGGATCTGCATCAGGTGGGACAAGTAGTTTTTAAATGTTAGTTTTGTACATTTTTAATTTACATAAGAATTTGGTCAAATCTGTTTTATCCGGTATTCATAATGAAATCTTAAACTTAATTTATAGCAATATGTATTTTATGTTGTTAAATAAAATCGATTTTTTTTCATTTTTTGCCATATTTTACAAAAAATTAGGGAAACTTTCAAATTTGCTTCATGGGGGATATTTGATAATAGCATCGATAGGTTTTCGTTCAGTTTTTAGCTCTGGTTACACTGGATACACCAATTTATAACATTATCAACTGAAAAGCCGGTAGGCACACTATCGCTATTTCCATTTATTTATTTATTTCAAAACAATTCTTTTGAAAGAAAAATAAATTACAAGCATATTATTATTCACGGGAAATTCGTTACCGCAAAAAGTCAACCAAATGTCGGACGAAGATGATGATTACATGTCAGACAAATTCCTCGCTGGGTGAGATCCTGCAGAGATTACTCAAAGGACTAAAATAATAAACTGTCATTTCCCATACAGCCTGACAGAGGTGCGCCCCAGCTTGGTGCAGAATCGCGGCAAGAAGCGGGAGATTGAAGTGGAAACAAAAAAGGAGGACCTGAAGAAGCGGCAACGAGAGGACACAGCTGCATCCGGAACTGTGGACAATGCTCGCCTCCAGGAATCCCTAAGCCAACCACTATCGACGGACAACAAGGGCTTCCAACTGCTGGCGAAAATGGGCTATAAACCGGGATCTGGCCTGGGAAAACAACCCGATGCTCGCAAAGAACCCGTGGGAATAACGATTAAAAAAGGTCGTGGTGGCCTGGGACGAGAAGCGGCCATAGCAGAGTTGGCTGCCAAGAGGCAGGAACTGAAGAGAGCTCACCTTCTGCGAAGTGCGGGCATTGAATCCGTCGAGGAAATCAGCAAGGAGGCTTACAGGCGACGTGCAACCAAAAAAGCTGAGGAGCGAAAGCTGCGTTATATCCTAAGTCGATGTCAACGAGTATGCGAAACTTTAGATTTGAAATCCGGTGTTACTGAGCCAGATTTGGAGTTCTTCTGGCCACCCAAGCGCAATGAGAAAGGGGGTAGCGATGCCAAAGAAGAATGTGAAAAACCTAAAGAGGAGGAGATGCCAAAAGAGGAACAGTACATTACAGCCGAGCAGCTAGAACTCCTTACTGGCTACTTGCGCACCGCCTACACCTTTTGCTATTGGTGTGGCACTCACTACGAGGGCTGCGGGGATCTAGACACCAACTGTCCAGGACTGACCCGCGACGATCACTAGTTTTAGAGCAAATAAATACAAAGATGGATTAATTAGATATTAATTCACAAAATCTCTGCAGGTTTACAATTATGTTACAATAATACATAGTCAAAAAACAGTTAGCGGTGTATCTGGCTTAATGAAATGCGTATAGACGAGTTGGAATTCGGTGAGAGGGAGCTACAAGCGACCCTCCAGCTTCTGTATTAGATCGTGGGTGCGCTCGATGACACTGAAGATGAACGGCCGTTCCATGGGATCGGTGCGTAGCATGTAGTTGATCAACTCGTGCATGTCCTGGAAATATTTATTATTTTAAATTAATAAATATGTCCTGTAGAAGGTGGGAAGATTTCCTTACGTCTGTGTAGATGGAATCTTCTGGAATGTTTACATTGCCGCTGAGCACGGCCAAGGCCACGCTGTCTCCTCGCTCGTAGATTGGATCAAAGGGTGAGCTGAAGTAGCACATGGCATACAGCACACATCCGAGACTCTAAAAAGACATTTCAGTTAATATACGAATACTTTCATGCATCTTTAAACCCATTTCCACCAATCTCTCACCCATATATCCGTTCTCTCGTCGATGGTGCAGTATGATTTTACGGTGAACAGCTCCGGAGCACGGTAAACAATCGAACTCCTCTCCTCCGCTTCGTCCTGCAGCCGCTGGGCATCCGACTGGCCCACTATCTGCAGGCGCGCCTCCGTCATGGAGCCCAGATCCACGATGATGGGCTCAAAGGAGTCCGAGAGACAGATATTGGCAGTTTTCAGATCCCGGTGGGCCAGCGGCACTGGCTTTGCCTCGTGAATGGCCTTCAGTCCCTCGCAAACCCCTAGGAAAATCTGCAGGATCTGCGCCTCGGGCATGTGGTCCTGTTTCCGCGCCCGTACCAGCAAATGATCCGCCAGAGCTCCATGCTTGTAGTAGGGCAACACGATGTACAAGGTGCTAGTGGTGTTGATCACAATATCCGCCTGACCCTTCAGCTCATAGTCTACTACTCGGATCACGTTCTCCGAGTCGATTTTCCGGCAGTTTTCGATTTCTCGTAGGGCTATATTCTGATCGTCGATGCTGTGGCAGGTGATGCGCTTTATCGCATAGCTCCGACGCGTGGCCGCGTTTTCCCCAAGGTCGATGAGGCTGAAGCCCCTGCAAAGACAGTGTCAGCCAGAGATTAGATATTTCGGAGGAGATAGTGCTGTAGCTGAAATACGAACCCCTGGGCCAGCCTGTCGCGAATCGTGTAGCGGGATCCGTTGATGTTCAGCGTCTCCTTCCGGCACAAGCAGCCGCGTTTCATGATCAGCGTCCAGCCTATGCTCTGCATTTTGATTAAATTATACTACAAATTTTAAAACTTTAAGCCTAACAACTAGTTTAATTCATGTACAAAACCTAAATAGAAAACAGAAAGTTGCACTGTAAAGTTTATGCGGAGAGGAATTGACAATGTGATAGAAAAGTGAATAAGTTGGACATTTTAACTGTTTGGTCAATGCCCTTACGCTTTAAAGAATAAATAATAATTGAACTTTGTATTGTTTAAAGATTTTAATTCAATAAATTTACAATTTAAAAGTTTTTACGGCTACTAAACTCAAAAGAACATAAAAAAGAATTATTTTCATAAAGTTTCCACCGCATAAACACAAATTCCATTTGCTCCTATCAGCTGTTTCAAGAACAGAGTGGTTGTGCTGGCCATGTGGCGGTCAGCGTTGCCACCCCGCCACAGTTGGTTCACTGATTGCGGATCTCTTCGGCCGAATTCCAGCATTTAACTTAATTTAATCAATGGAAACTGGCGAGAATGACGCTTGGATGGATCTCGTCGGCATCAGCCCCGACCCACCCGACAGACGCGACAAATGTGAGCAGTGCAAGTGAGTGGTAAAGCTGGGATTACCATATTGAAATCGAGCTTCTAATGGTGAAATCCTTTGCAGGCGACCGATGGTTGTTTGCTGGTGTCCAGCATTACCGCATCCACCGGAGGCGGTGGCCTCCCAGATTGTCATCCTGCAGCATCCCGCCGAGGAGAAGCGATCGCTCCGGACGGCACTGATGCTCCAGTTGGGACTGGAGCCAGGCAAGTGTGTGGTTTACAAGGGGAAACGGTTTCCGAATCAGAAAAACCAAGCAGAACTGCAGAAAATCTTGGACTCTCCAAAGACTTTGGTGCTTTATCCCAGCCGGGATTCAGTGCCCCTGGAAGAGGTGGATCGCAGCGCTGGTCCTTACACCTTGGTCCTCATAGATGGCACTTGGCCGCAGGCCAAGGCAATCTACGCGAGTAGCCCCGCCCTACACAGCCTACGCCAGGTGAAACTTATCGCCGTTGGCATCAGCGACTATATTATCCGCACCCAGCCCACGGAAGGCTGCCTCAGCACCCTAGAAACTGCGGCCCAGTGCCTTGCCGTGCTCGAATCCCGGCCAGAGCTGAGGCAAGCGCTCGTGCGACCCCTGCACACGCTCTGCAAGTACCAACTGGACAACGGGGCCGTGGAGCACCAGTCCAAGGAGTTCCGGCTGAAGAACAACCAGTATCCGAAGCCAATTGGCAAGCGGCTAAGCCGCCTGCTCAACTCCACCAACACCGTGTGCGACGGAAGCGACTATACGTGATAGCTGAACCAGGAAAACAAGCGGGAGAATTAGTGGGTGCGAGCTCTGTGCATCGGCCGTAGCAATATTTAATTATACTTTTAATTTTCTACCAAAGAGGCTAATAGTTGTGATTTCCTGGAGTTCTTAGACGGTGGGCTTGTTCCTGGCATCTGTGAGGGCTCTGATGAAGACGCACTTGACGATGGCATAGCCCCGTTCACAAGCGTTCGATTCGTCCTCTGGGGATGCGGGATGAAAGATTTCGTAATGCCTGTCACTGTGAAGATGTCTGGTTCTGTTACTTACTGCCCTCGTTCTCGCAAACCTCGATGGAGTCGCCGGTTGCTGGCCACACATATTTGCGCACCAAATCCGTGTTAAGCTTGTAGTCCTTCATCAAGCCTGACTTTTCAAAGAAGCAGTGGAAGTAGCACTACCCAGAATGCGTGCGAATTCGAATAAAAGAGGTATGATGGGGATCAAAAGGCCACTTACCATGCTGGTTTTATCCTTGTCGTCCGGCAGTTCGCCTGTGCTATTAAACTGCAGAACATTGGCTGAAAGAATTTGAGATTTAGGTGTCCGATTCAAGCATTACCCTCTTAGCTAGCCTCCCTCCCCCAAACTCACGCATTGGAGTTATAAAACTGGCGTTGCAGTTGCGGTTGACCTCATCGAAATCTACATAGTCGGCTTCCCTGGTAGCTGATGTGGTGGTGGATACATCATCCATATCACCATCGAAGCTATCGTAGTTTATAATGAACACATCGCCATTATCCTTGGCCTGATCCTGTAAAGCCTTCACGAAACACAGACACAGGCTCAACAGAGCCAAGCTGGCCCAGAACTTTAGTAATACGGAAAACATTTTAAGCCAACTGAATGTTGGTTTGTTTTAGTTGCCCCCTTTTATAGGAAAACTTAAATGTATCACAAATAACGTTGATCATGCAAATAATAATTTGGGCATTATTTCCCTAAATTGAGTGCCAATAAAGGGGAGTTTGAATACACTTCACACAAAGGGAACCTAATCACACTGGTGATTGTTCAATTAAAGATAATTCTTCCAGAATATTGAATAGATTTTGCTGTAGTTACCGTAGCTTACCATACGGAATCAAGTTCTCATCCGCACAGGCCACCCGAGCTGTGTAGAACATGGCGTGCATTTGCTTCTGCACTTCCGGATCATCGGGCACCAACACGTCCTGGGTGGCCCCGAAGATCAGAAAACAAATTGGTAACAGGAATATAGAACGAAACATTTCAGAGACTGACTGATGAGTGGCATTTTCGGTTGCTCCTATATATACGGCCGATCGATCCGTGATCATGTGCTAAACGTTGTCAAATTAAGGAGCTCGTTAGGCAGTTAAACTAAATAGTTGCACTTTAATCGAACAATAAATACATGGAATATACGCGTATACAGAAGTAGAGACCATCATTCATCCGTGCGGTTGCAAAATGAACGATAAACGAAATTTACATTGGTAAATGGGTCACAAGAATTGTATAGTTTAAATAAATGTATGTAGTGTTGCTTAATCGACCCACAAACAATAAACACAATTTACGTATTCAGTGGGTATAAACAACAATTACGTAGTTAAAGTGTAGTTTTTCTTTTTTAAATAACATTACAAACTCAACGCATACAGTCGAACTTCAACACATACTCTGGGATTTAAATTAGTAACAAGCTTAGCCTGTTCTATTCGTTTCGCATTAAAGTTTATTAGCAAAGAGGTTGTTTTGATAAATATATTAACAAACAGTTAAGGAATTCAACTTTAAATTAAAATGTTCATTTATATTTTCTGTTTTTCTTTGATATTTGCTTTAAATATTTCGATTTTGTTGGATTTATTTGTCTTTAAAATATTCTGGAAGTTCGACTGTATCCTCAGTGGGTCACAGTGGTCAGTTAGTTTAGTTAGTTCTTTGTTGGTTATTAACTTATCGACGGCATTATCGGAGATTACGCAACGCGGTGTGCCTAGAGTGAGAAGCCTTCGGTTGGTATGGGATCGGATTGAATTAGATTGGCCAAAGGTGATTAAAAACAGTAAACAGATAGTTATAGTTTTGGATCTTGGGCTGAGAGGGGCCTTAAGTATAATTTCGCTTAATTTTCGCTTGGATTCTTGATTAAATTACTCTATGCAACGTCCACGTCGCATCCACGCGTCAGACCTTGGCGCCCCAGGCCCTCTTCAGCAGGTAGGCGCCCTTCTCCGCAATCATTACGGCGGGAGCGTGCGTATTGCCCGCCGTGACCTTGGGCATGATGCTGGTGTCCATAACGCGAAGTCCCCGGATGCCGTGGACCCTCAGCTCGTGGTTGACCACCGCCATGGGATCGTGGCTGGGGCCCATTTTGCAGGAGCCCGCCTGATGGTTCTCCGGACCCGTGTTCTGTCGCACGGCGCACTCCCAGTAGGCATCGCTACCAAAGGCCGGCGCCTCGCATCCCTTGACCACCGTCTTGTCCAGCCGCATGCCGTACTGCTTCAGCGGCGATGTCTGCGACAACCGGATGGCGAACTTGATGCCCTCCACCAGGGTCTTAACGTCTCGCTCGTCGGTCAGATAGTTGGCGAAGATGCGCGGCGGATCCAGGGGATCGGCTGAACGCAGGGCGATGTATCCCCGAGAACGGGGATTGAGAACCGCCGGGAATATCTGGATGGCCCGCGAGTTGTTCGAGAGCAGCTCGCCCACCTGTCCAGTGCGGGCGCAGCTGGCCAGGTATCCGCCGAAGTAGAGCTGGAGGTCGGGCAAATCCGGTCTGTCGGCCCAACGCGTGGCCAGTTTTCCTGTCACATCCGAAATTCCAGTGCCCGACATTAGCCCATCCCGGAACAGCAAGTACTCCATGGCCGTGGCCCAGTTAAGGGGCGCCGTGTCCGCGTCATCAATGAAGAAGTTGGTGAAGTAGGCCACATGGTTGTGGAGGTTCTTGCCCACGCCCGGGAGATGGTGCACCGGTCGCACATTCACCTGCTGCAGCTCGTCCTTGGGACCCACACCGCTCAGGAGCAGGATCTGCGGCGAGTTCACAGCTCCAGCACTCAGCACCACCTCCTTCTTGACCAAAATCTTGCGCATGCTGCCGAATTGGTCGCTCACCTCCACGCCCAGCACGTTCTTGGTGTGCGGATGGATGAGGATCTTGGTCACCGTGGTGTTCAACAGGATGTGCAGGTTGTTGCGCATACGTGCCGGACGCAGGAAAGCCCTGGCCGAGCTATATCTAATGCCGTTGCGGGCCGTCATCTGGGCAATCATGAATCCCGTGGAGTTCTGACCGTTGAGGTCCTGAACAGAGAAGCCCAACTCCTCGCCTGCCTTGAGTATAGCATAGGACAATGGAGGATTGTACGGGAACTTGCCCACTGGCAGCAGGCCACCCTTGGCGTGATATTCCGTGCCCACTGCATCCAGCTCCAGGTTATCCTCCGACTTCTTGAAGAACGGCAGCACATCATTGTAGGCCCAGCCCGGATTACCCTGGGCTGCCCAATCGTCGTAGTCCTCGCGGTTGCCACGGATATACATCATGCCGTTCATCACCGAGGTGCCGCCCAGGACCTTGCCACGTGGCCAGTAGCAGCGCTGCTCCATCGAGGACAGGCAGGCCATGCGCTCCGGCTCTGTGTTGTAACGATAGTCGATGTCGCTGCCGATGAAGTTGAGGAACATGGAGGGAATCTGGGCACCCACAGGCTCGTCGCCACCTAAAAGATAAATGGAGGAAAGTGAGGATATTTATAAATATCAAATAAAAAATTAGGATAATTAAACCTGTTTACATTTTGTTAACATAATTTCATTAAACTTTCGGAAATAATATACTTTAATGACAATATTTATCACTAAATGAATACAATTAACCTCTTAACTTGCCAGCTTAGTTACAAAATTCGCTATAGTTAAGTGCAAAATTGATTTCTGGTAATTTATTTGCTCTACCAATGTACGAAACCCGCAGATACCTCCAATAACTGGTCGTGAGTCTTGATAAATAGATCCAAACTGGCCATTAAGAAGCCGTTTAAGCAATCTCCGGCCCAACCTTCAGTGCTTGGGTGGGCTCTGTGACATCCGAGGCACGCTTTCGCTTAGCCCAGGCTAATCTATTGTAATTAGTAGGTATATATTGGCTCAATCAGCGTTCTAGAATTTCCGTTTAACTGAGGCCCACGACTTCAGTTAATTAAATCGATTCAAGCGGTATCTTTGATTGCTGCTAACCATAGCGTGGGAGCCAACAATTTCACCGCCAAAATCCTGACTAATAATTTAAGTTGGTATTTCAACAAAGGAAACTTAAGCATAGCCAAAAAATTCAGAAAGAGAAAAAAATACCGGCTCTGATTCATTGAGTACAAGCGTTATATATGTTCTCCATATTGTTTATAACTTGTTCTGGGGCCAGGTCCAACATACGTATGTGTCGCGCAAATAAAAACAAATGCGTTTTGGTGTTTACGCGAAATAAGAGAAAACAATTAGCACCAATCTGAAACGCATTCTAATTAGCTTGGAATAAAAGCAAAGGTGAGACTGAACCAAGTCGGACGTCTTCGTTTAAATATTGACTTCATAAATCACTTCGATGACAAAAAGAAATTTGCACTGACCAGATTTTATGACAACATTTTGCGGATATTATTATTAATTAAAGATAACCTGCGGTGGCATTGAAATAAAACTAAGAACATAGTTTAAAGTTTCCAAGCTAAGCTAGTAAATAAACTGGATACATTGACCTGAGACAAGGGTCATTCCTGGGTTCGGTGTACCAAGCACCGGGTTTACTTTATTTGGAAAAAGCATTCCCAGGAACTAAGAGGAATTAAGAGCTGATAGGAGGACCGCGAAAGTTAAAATTATAGCCCTAAATTATCAGATTAAAGGTAGAATATAACTGAAGCAATTAACCCAAGTCAAATGCCATTTCAGAGTTCAGTGTACCAGGCACTGCGTTTACCTCTATAAATATAAATAATAAGAAGGCAAAATATTCTTTTAATACGCTCGAAATAAAAGCTACTTAAGAGTCCTAAACCTCGATTACATAAACAATTTTTTATTGACCAAATTATTAAGTGTGACACATGATTTGTTGTGCCATAAAGTATAAATTAGAATATGGTTTCAGTATAAGTCCTAAATTTAAAACACGTGCAAGGAATAATCCGAAGACATTAACCTAAGACGAGGTTCATTCTAGGGGGTCAGTGTACCAGGCACTGGGTTGGCTTCTTAGTTTTTTTTCCGGCATGCCTTTGGCATTGACTAAATTTTGACGAGCTGCATGTCTAATGTCAAGCCAGTCCGAGTTATGATGGAAACAAAAGCCACTTAAGCCGGGACTTATCTGCTCATACTGGTATATCAGTGTGGATAATAAGCCAGGTAATAATGGCCATGGCTAATGGCACTCCGGCCGCAGGCATTGTTGTATAATTAACGCCGACGCATTGACAACTTCGAGTGTGCTTTGGTCTCTCGTAATTAGTGTAATTAGTGACAAGGCGTAAAAATTGTCGCTATGAACAATTACTTTGCGCAAAAATTGAAAACTGCCGAAGAGGGAGACCCGACCCAGTAAGTAAGCCAAGCGAAGCCGAGAATGCTGATGGGGCAGTTTTAATGGAGCCATTAGAATGCTTTCCCAGGCATTAAAGATAGCTGGAGTGATTTTCCACACTCTTGACGTGTTTTAAGTAAGACATTAGTTGAAAATGGAAATCAAATTATGATTAATGAGGGATTTTTTGAATATTGAAAGAGGAATATATAGATATCGAGTGAGTGAAAAGGGTTTTGACATCTAAATTTTCAAATGTCTTTAGCTAAACAAATATTAATGACAAAATATTGATGATAAGGATTATAATTATAGTTTTTGCCAGCAAACTATACCATTTTTGATAATCAATCAATTTTAAAGATGATTTCATTTCTAAACATACCTCTACCTTTTAGCTTTGGAATATAATAACAATATCTAATATACCAGATCGTATTTCGTAAGTATTTATTACTTTAAGCACTTATCATTTAGGTAATAATATTTTATTGAGCAAATATAATTATTGCTTGTCAAAAGTAAATATTTTAATGAATGAACTCAGGCAACAAAAGCCCAAAAAACAACAATTTAACCCAAAAACCATGTTTGCAAACGAACAGATTATAAAATTAAAATTATGCAGTGCTAAAAAGCCTCTTAAGCTGAATTTGCCGCATATATGAGCTTAATTAAGCCAAAGTGAATGTACTGTGGCAGCAAAAAGCTGAATATAATAAGGTACTAACTCAGAGATTCACGTGTTAGGTCTGTGCTTGGTAATTCATTCATAAAGAAAAGGCGGTGATCAACAGCAATTATTGAGTGCAAAAAATAAAGTCAAGCGGAACGGTGGGCTTTAAGCCCACCACAGGCATTGTAACAGCTCGAAGCGAAGGCAAAGCCTAGGCAGGGAAGAGCTATTTGCATGGGCTGAGATTGCCTTTGGCGGTGGCAGCTCGTTTAGTTTACATAATGCTCGTGGCAGTTGCGGTTGCTTCTTTGCCACAGAGTTGCCCAAGTGGCATTAGCGTTTCAGTTGTGTGCTGCCGCTGTTAAGCTTCAATTACTTCTAAACAAATGCCACATGACGTGCCTCTAATTGCCGTGAGCTGCGTGAATTGCTGGCAACATGTTGCTGTGCCACCATCACTTACCCGCTTCGATCAGCAACACCTTCCACTGTGGCACCTCGGAGAGTCGCGAGGCGACCACAGATCCCGCCGAGCCGCCGCCAATGACAATGAAATCGTACTCGTAATCCGGCTCCGATCGAAACTGTAATATATATATATATATATGGACTTAAAGTATGCTCCTTAAGCCGACTTTTGTTGGAAGGCATTGACATTTACCCGAGTGCTGGCGCGGCCGCAGGGATCCTCCAGATCGCACTGTGAGCGTATGAACACCTCCAGCAGGCCCATGAACAGCATGAAGGCGCTGCCGCCGCAGGTGGAGGCGAGGGTGGGTCCAGTGGGCACGCCCACCAAACAATCGCAGGCTGAGGGGCTGGCGGACATGTTGATAGACTGAAACTGAAACCGAAAGATGGAGATTTAGAATATAAAAATAAAGGTGGTGATAGGTAAACAAAAGACTTAGGGCACGAACTTGTGAAATGGTATAGCCGAAAACAATCCTTTAAAAATGAATTCTTGCCTATGTAGATACGGGTCGAACTACCATCAAAGTGAAATAAAACAAGAACTTAGGACACAAGCACAAAACTAATATTAAAAAATACAAAGAAATTAATATCGGTAAAGTATTATTACCTTAAGATTATAGTAATTTTGTAACTATTAAGAATATTTTCCAAATGGAATACTATACTATTTATAATCAACAATTAACTAAACAATTAAATACACGTAAATATTTTTAATTTTTCCAATCTTTATATAATGCTTTTAATTACATTTTTCTACGTTAAGTAATTTTTTTTTTTTAATTTCCAGTTGATTAAACACCAAGCCGTAGGGCAAAGCCGTATAATTTTGAAAACCACATCTTGAACTTCGGCTTAACCTTGCCAACTGAGACAAAGACTAAAAATTATCAAAAGTAATGCTCCAGCAACAGCCCTGCAATTAATAAGAGTACCCACCGAGACAATGGGCGTCGTCATTGCACACCGAAAAGCGTCTAAAGCAAAGCCCAAATGAAATTGAAATCAAAAAAGATACTTTTTATATCTTGGCCATTTGGCAAACAAACGGCAACTGCCGCCAGCATTGGCAATTACCGAAAGGCCAGACAGAAGTCATAGCTCATCATCCGAGCTTGGCTTTTGTTTGGCCGGCTGCCGCCGCTTCTTTGGCTTCTGCTGCATAGTTTCACATGACCTTAGCCCCAAGCAGCCAAAAATGTCTAACTGGCTTCACTGTTTCTTTCCTATTTGGAATTTCGAAATGGCCCTCTTGGTCTGCGCCTAAAACAGAAGCAATGAGGCTGCCTGGAATTACAGTAGCCCACGACGCTTGGGTTGAGTAATGTGCAATATAATTATGTCATTTGTTTCGTTGGTGGACGATTGATGACCGCTGGGCAGAGTCACACAGCTCTAGACATAGCCAAAATAATATAAATAGCACCTTTTTAAAATAGAATTCGGATAGTATTTAAGGTTTTTTAATACATTTAGAACATAATTTTTATATAAATCGAACCAAGCTGAACCGAAAATGTAAATTAAATAAGGTTTATAATACTGATCTTCAAAAACAACAAGGAGATTTTATAAAGATTAATAGACTCTATGCTTCTAAGCAGTTTTCTATATCAAAAAGTCAATTTATCATTCTATTATTTATATTATTATTCATGCTGGTTTATAGTTAATTTTTGAATTTTTTTTTAAATCTGAATGTCAAGTTATTGTCTCCTCACTATAAGTACTCCGAAGTTAGCTCTCTGATTTCCGTTCTTTTTTACCATCAGCGCCGAATATTTTTCCCTGTAAAATAACTATGATTTCGGACGATGCTGGTCTATTTTAAACACCATATGAGTGACTGAAAAATCTTAATTGTTGCCTCTAACATTGCTCTTCACACTCCTTTTTGGGGCGTTTAATTAGCGCCCAAAAATACAACCGAACCGATCCCCGAAACCAGTGCATTTTTGGAAGATGCTGACGACGCTTTTGACCTCAATTAACTTGAAACAGCTTGAGGCAATCAAATTGCAATTTGTATCCCAACCAAAAACAGAAACTAAAAACCCAAAAACCGAATAACCAAAAAAACAAAAGTGTAATTGAAACTGAATCCGAAGCCAAAAACCGAAACAGAAACCGAAAGTAAAACAAGAGAATCACCTAAGCGGAGATCGAGAAGACCGAGCAATTGCTACAGTTCGTCTGTTTTTTTTTTTTTTGGGTGCCACAATGGGGCTCGTATCTGACATTTGGAACACGATTTTTCATTCATTTCAATTGCATTTTGGTGTCTTTCGCTTTTAAAGTTGAAGGATGCCACGAAAGTGAAGCGGAGCGAAGTCAAAGCCAAGCCAGAGAACATACGCAGCTCACGCGAGCGTGGAAAATCGAAAGAGAGGCAGTTTTGTTGTTGACCTCGCGTCCAGTTTTCCAATAAAAAAAACAACAATTGCAATAGGCGAACTTTGCCGAGGAAAACGCGTACAAAAGTCGTGCAGCGAGCAGAAAATTAAAAGTTGTTCAGGACAACTTTTCTTGCTGGGCCAACAGAGTTTGGTCCAATTCTGCGTGCTGACTTTTATGGTAATTAGCGGGAAAATCCAAGGGATATTGGTAAGGGGAATTGAAAGAAAAACTTTAGCTTCCTTTATTCTTACTTTTATAATATTGGTTAAGTGTATAAAAATAAGTTTTTTAGTTTAAAGATATTGGTCAAAACTAGAAACAGGCTTTGATTTACAGCTGTTTTTTAAAGGTGTAGCCATAAGCCTCATCTGTCTCTAATTGCTGAAGTGGGGAACATCTGTTCCAAGTTTTTTAATCTTCAATAATAGGCCATAAACCCCTTTATATTTCCTGCCAAATCTCCCAGTCTATGTTATTGCATAAATTAGGAGAAAACCTGCAACAGCAATGACATAATTTAATACATAATAATTGCTAGCCTGGCTACCTGACACGATGAGAATATGTTGGATATTATTCAATTAATTAACGACAATTTTCGCTGTTATCATCTAATTATTCACACTTCCTGCGTAACTTATCCGACAATTTTATCTGTGGCGTTGTCATAATTACAAGCAGTCGTTTTTTTTTTTGTATTAACAACATTATCGGCTGAGAAGCACGGTGCATAATAGTATCTTGTTCACCGAAGCGATCCGATCCGCGTGTCGATTAAAACCAACTCGGCTTGCAGTTGTCTTCTTGTGGGTTTTTGCATTGTACTCGCAACGATAACTTCATTGATATTGCTTGGCATTGTCTTCATTGCTGTGTTGCATTTGAAGGTTTCTTTGAGCTGTCAGTCAGCCAACCAGCCATCCAGTCAGTCAGTCAGTCAGTCAATCAGGCAGTCAGGCAGTCAGTTAGTCAGTTGGACAAACCCATGCCCATTGGCGTGAACAATACCGCAGATAGAGGCTTGGTTTTGGGCCTTGTTATTTGGTTATCTTCAGCTGCTGCTTCTGCCATATGTTTAGGCATGGTTTTTTCGGGTGCTTATTAATGTGGGAACCGCGCATTTATTAGAATAATAATCATTAAGTAATGCAATTTATGCGTGCCAGCTGTAGCCATGTGATTTTGAGTGAGTTGTGTAAGGTCCCCGCCTTTGGATGGGGTGGGATCTGATCTGTCTGATCCGGTCTCTGTCAGAAGTTTCGTGTATCATAAGTCTAAGTATGACTAGTTTTATAATTTAAAAAACGCTTGGAAACTGGCTACCACATTAACGTAATTAAATGAAATGCCAAAACTTTCTCGAGGCTTTTAAAGAATGCCATTTGTCGTTTTAATCAGTTGATCGATTTACTGCTTCGAAGCCAATAAAAAACTAACATAATTTCCAGAAATTTCACATCGATTTTAAGTTAATTTGAGTCAGCAATTTCCGACTTCCCCGGTCTGGTTAAAAAACTGAAAAAGTAAGCTACTAAAAACTATAACAAATTTAATGCTCAACACATTGCGGCAAATTGAAGTCATTAATTTGGCCGAATGGACCTCCAACTATGAACGCCAACGGGTTTTGGCTGTGAATTTGTGCTTTTATTTCTCTATTTTTTTTTTTTTTTTTAATCAAAATCAAAGCTAACGGTAAATGCGTTAATGTAAATATACGTATGCTGGGGCTAAACATAGAGACGGCGAAAAATAAACACCAACCATAAAGTTTTTCACGTTTGGGCGTAAAATTGACAGGCGGCACCAAGTTGGCAAGGTGTATGAATAATTTCCAAAGAAAATCCTGGTTAAGCAAAGCAGAAAGCAAGGTAAATACACATAAAAAATAGCTAAATCAAGACAAAAAATGTTAAATTTTGTTAAAATTAAATTTGAAGATAGGTTCTAGTGCATTACAAAGATTATATTAATCGTAGTCTTGTATTATTTTATAATTGAAAGATTCTTTAGGTTTGTTTGTTACCAAAAATGTAATGTAGGGTCTGAAAAAAACATAATAATAAATATGCACACATATTCTTGCTTCCTCATAATGTTATTAATATAGATCATAAAGCATTTCGTTAAAAATTTACATTTATTTCCGTGTAGATATGGAAAAAATGTTAATAAATAAAGCCGGACACGCATGAGGGACCTGGACCTGGACCGGGGTCGGGTTCGGGTTCGGGATTTGGACAAGAGCGAGGCCATAAATTAACACCAGCAACATTTTGGCCTGGAGAGGATAACGAGCCGGCAAAGCAAAACATTGCTTCCCCCGGATCCTCTCCATCGGGGATATTACGCAGCCATCTCTGGCGGCACTGGCCATTAGAAATTGGCCAAGAAATCAACGAGTGTGGCAAAATAAAGCAACTGGAACTGGGGCCAAAGCTGGCAGGCTGGAAACTGCAAACAGCGAACAGCAAACAGCAACCTGCAACCTGCAACCTGCAACTGCAATGGCAACTTACAACTGGCAGCCTGCAACTGGCAACTGGCAACTGGCAACTGGCGGCAACTACAGATTGCATTCGCAACGAAACTGGAGGAAACTGCCGCGCAATGTCTAGCCAACTTGGCCAATGTCTGACGCGAAGTCTGAGTGGCCCCGCTGATGTTGTTGTTGCCAGTTTCTGGCACTGTTGCCGGTCTCATGGCTCTTTGGCCACCTCTTGACTTCCTATTTTCACTTTCATTCGTCATGCGCGTGGCGGCGGCAAGTAGAAATGCAACAACGTGCATCGCGCACAGTCTGCAAGCCCACTTGGGGTCTTTCTCTGACTTTTATTCCTATACCCTAGCAAAGGGCGATAGCAAATTGCTCAGGTTTTGTATCTTCCATTAGAGCCATTTTAAAGATCTATATAGAAAAATGCATTTAATTCTTCTCAGAAGTTAATTGTTTCTCGTGTGTCCAAAGTCTTGGCAACGAAAGCATTGTACCAGCTCTTTATTTGCTCTTGCTTTTGTGACCGTGACTCTATGTCTGCCTATTTGTTTTATTTTAAGTGCATCTACAACGTTGGGAGTCTTTTGAAGGTTAACATAAAACATGTTTTGTCTAGTTTTAATATTGTTAACTTCCTCACCATCCTCTTCATTGATTTCAATATTGCGCCAGTCAAATTTTCTTGGGCAATAAATATTTAATACAGTGAATCCCTTATCAGTGAATGCCTGCTCTATTTGTTGTTTGGGAACATTTGGGTGAATATCTCTTATCACTAATTTATATGGTGCATTTTCTCTCAGCTGGTGATGCCAAAATTCGCATTTTTGATTTGTTAGTAAGCTAACAACTGCTCGAAAACCATTTGAATTCTTGGCATAAATCCGTGTGATTCC